>JAHBCN010002178.1:0-111980 GCA_019359885.1 Listronotus oregonensis
TTGGAGTTATGTACAAGTCTACCTAAAACAGTAACCGGTAGGCATGTTTTGAAAAAGGTTTTGGCAGTTAATTAAATGATCAATCAATTATCACAATTTTGAACACAAGTCCTATTAATTTTTATGTAAATATACTAACCCAAATTTTTGTTGTATGGAATAAGTGATATGTCAGACTATGGAATGATTGAAACTAACATCTTACCATTGTAAATATTTTTTTTATAGTTTTGTGTCAATTCATGTTTCAGTATTTTTTTCTTTGGGATTACTCCCCCCTTACAGTTTTTTGTAAAGTGGAAACACTTCGGTCCAGGTCCCGGGGTATAACGAACTGAGCCTGGGTATCAATAGGGCTGGTAGGCTTAGTTCGTTATACCCCGGGACGTGGACCAAGTGGTTTTTTTTTTAAAAAATTGTAAGGTAAAAAAAGAAAACTTAAACCTTACTATTAGTTTTTAAGCAAATGCTAATATTTTTACCCTCTTTTTAAAAAATTTAAACTTAGAATAAAAAAAAAAATCAGATATACTTATGGTAATGCCAGTATTTCGGCCGTTGTTATCAGTTAAACAAATAATTACTATAATCAGTATATACAATACGTCCACTGTTAAATAACCCGAGCCCCCACAAAAAAAGCTTTTTTATTTTTAGATTTTTAAAAAAAAATTTACTTTTGAAAAATTCAGCTCTGTTCAGGTAATAATATAGATACCATTGCTTGCCACATGGAAAAATTGCTGTCATGAGTCAATAAGCAAGATGTTATATAGATCTCTAACTAGGGTGATAATATTTTCTAATATAATTTTTTTAAATTGGTGTATGAGAAACATTCAATTGAACCTCGTGGGCTATTAATATCTTTTTTTCTTTAATGGAAACATGCTAATTAGCCATTTAGCCAGTCACAAAGAGTTACAAAAAAAAAAAGAAGTCTTGTATTCTTTATTTATTCTTATTATTTATCATGCTAATAATGGGGGGGTAAATACAAATTAAACCTATTACATATATGACAAGGACACACTTCACGCCACGGGGTCGGGGGGGGCGACTTTTTATTTTAAACACACAAAGAAGACCGCTTAAAAAGGGAAAACATAAGCATAAAAATTGGGTAAGAGTAACATTATTACCTACCATCAAAAAGCATCAATCCTACATAAAGGTAATTTATAGTTTTAAGTTTATTCTGTTCACCTTTGTACTCTCTAGAGTTAAAAGATTAAGGATTTTAAAAAGGACAAACAGTTTTACACTCTTTGATTAAAACATTATATAGGTTGTTGGTCCCAGCTATACATATCTTTATTACAATAAAAAAAATATATGATCACACTTAATATTACAAGTATAAATTGATCTGAAGGTAATATTTTGATTTTATACAGATGAGCAGGATAAAAAAAAAAATGTTCAAATTTCATGCGTATAATTGTTGTTATGTTTTTTTTAGGGACAGTTAGGTTGGTTAGGTTTTTATGCAAGTAATTATATGAAATTTCAGTTACAGGAAAATATATTTTGTGGGTTTATTTTTTCAATATTCTTTTCATCTTATATTCCATTTATTGGTAATATTAATTTTGCAGTATTAAATTTGTTATTTAAGCTGAAAGTATAATAATCTGCTGTACCATTTATAATACTATTTTTGCTATTAAGTCTACTTGCTCATTAATACTTTAGTCCGGTGTGTGCTTTCACCCATATGAAAAACACTTGTTTGCTGCGCAATGTTATTCGGCGCAGCAATTTTCTGATTTCCCATAATATTTGGTTGTCTTTATATTTCCCAGGATTTATTGTTTTGAAAGGCTTTACGATATAGCGGCATTTAGATCATTGTTGTCGAAAAAAAAGATGGAAATTTAACATTGATGTCTTGAAAAGAGCTATAGTACTCATAATCGGTGGCTACTCCCGTTTTTTGGAATTTTAAATTTGCTAAACCTATCAAGCTTAACTAAAGATCATTTGAGTACCTTAGTCTTTATCTCATAAAAGATCGTATCCTGTAAATATTATGAAAATTGCTGCAACTTCTGTCTTAGCAAGAATATCCCCCCACCCTAGAAAAACGACTCTAGTGGATAAATTACCTTCTCACTTGACTAATAATTAAAAATTTTGGGGTGTGCTTTCAGGGCAGTAGATCAAATCTGCAGACTGTTAACCACTAAACCTTCTATCTACAGAATCTAAAATTATGTTTAGAAGATACAAAAGTCTACATTAAAAGCAAACAAAACAACATTCCTTTCCTGGTAAATGGAAATGGATTGTCAAATTTTTTTTTATATATTAATTTAATTTCATCTTATGTCACTTTTAAATTAAATTTCTATATTTATTTAGTTATTTTAAAGAAAAACGGTAGTATCTGAAAGTGCAAAGGGTGATAAACATCACTGCACCTAGGCCTCAGTAGGCCCGTTGTGCTTCCCCCAAAAAAGGGGAATCCTCACCCCAGTATGCTGCCCATCCTACTGATTTAAAATGGGTGAGAACGTCGCCGGGGAAATCTCCTTAATGTCGGAAAGAAAGCCAATACTTGCCCAGCATGGATTTTCTCTTGGACAAGAGTGCAGGGCAGTCACAAAGGATGTGCTTCCCCTCTCGTTTTCCCTGTTCAAATTTCCTGAGGTGTGTCATTTATACCCATTCAAAAGAGGTGTTTTCGTAGTTGACAATGCCCAGAAAGAACGCCCGTGATTAGACGGAGGCTCGCCCTAGGCTTTCCAAGTAATGTTTAGCTGTATCTCTGTCAGGATAGTTCAATAACCCCCTGGAAAAGAACAGTTTACTGTTTCATTCCATCGTGGGGGAAACTGCTGATGGGGTGTTTTTAATTGGGGCCCTCATCGTAGACCCCGTCAAAACCTACGAAAGGTTCGGGTCCAAAAAGGTTTTTTTCCCCGGGAGCCTTCTTGTCCAATGGGGTCAGCGATGCCGGGTTTCTTTTGGGTCGCGTGCCCTTGAGTCCAGCAGAGAGTGACCACATTCATGCTGGAAGCGTCCCAAGGCCACGTAGGACTAGTAGTGTCTTTCTGCAATCCGTATGGATAAGCACGATTTTAAACAATGTTTCTACTGCTTATTTCCTTTGCAGCTATGGTTATGCCTGTAAGCTCGGTTTGGAGCACGCTGGCCAACTCACGTTTGCCCCTTTGATGTTTAAGTTAAGAGATCTGGAATAAATCCCACATCCTGTACTTTTTTTTTTCGAACCGTGTGTGTAGATATTAATTATACCTGCCACGTTTGTGTTCGATTCTCCTTTGAAAAAAAAGGGAGTTTTTTGGCAGAAATTTTAACATAGGTGGTGTTGGGGAGTACATTTGAAATTATATAGATCAAAAATCTTTAAAAACCTTTTTTTGTCTTAACTAACAAAAATAAAATGGACATATAAAAAATAAAAATAAAAAGATACAAATTCGTTTCCTGGATTTTCACTTTAATATTTAATTATTTTTTTTAATTTTTTTGATACGATTGGAAAAAAATTTAAATTAAATAATAAATTCCTACAGAATGTCAGTATTGCCAATATCCCGTGCCACGAAAAATTTTGCAAATTAAACTTTAAAATCCAAATTTCATATAATGACCTTTATATAAAATTTTCTGTTAATTTCTAATTCCAAATAAGAAAATTAAAATTTTAATAATAAATTTTTAGAAAATTTAAATTTTTTTCCAATCCCCCGGGGTTTTCCCGGATGAATTCCCCCCGAAATAAATTTTTTTTAAACCCCCCAAAAGGGTTACTTTTAAAATTAATTTGTTTTTTCTGTGTTTAAAAAAAATTGTTTTACAATTATGTTAAGGCAAAAAAAAAAACCCATTTTATTTTGTGCAGAAACCCAAAAAAAGTGGATTTTTTTTTTTAACGGGTTTAAGGGTTTATAAAACTTAAAAACCCGATGAAATCCCTTTTATTGAATGTTTTGGTATTGGACATCGTTGATAGAATTAATGGAAAATGGATTAAGCATCTTAAAACCAGACACCCACAATACTCACAATATACAAGCCTCGTGGGCTCCCTTAAAAAAAAATTTTGCATTTAAATTTATTTATTCACGGTTTCAAAAAAATCCTGAATTAGTTTTTCCCAAAGAAACGAAACATGCATTTCTGCCGCAAAAAGCAATTTATTTAAATTTGCTCTTTTGGTCCACTTATTGGTTTTTATTAGGTTTGGGTTTATATACCAATTTTGACTTTCCCGTCTGAAACTTTAAAATATTAAAAACCCGGTTTTTTTATTCTTTTCCGGGGATTTTGTAATTATTTTTTTAAATGGCAACATTTTACCTTTAAAAATAGGCCATTTTTATTTTTATTTTCCGGACTCAAGGGAAAAACAACGAAAACATTTTTTGAATGTTTTTTAAATCCATTTTAAAAAATTATCTTTTTCTTTTTAAAATCTCTCACCCACACACGAAAGAAAAAAATTAAAAATTTGTCCATTATTTTTTTGATTTTTTAATTACATTTCGTTGCTAAATTTTCCCAAAAAAAGTACTTTATTTTTGTACGTTCCTTTGAAATGGTTCAAGTTCATTTAGTTTGGTTTGGTGGTTAGTTTACTATTTAATAAGAAAGTAAAAGCCGTTTTTAAAAATAGCTTGGGGTTTTTTAAAAAATAACCAGAACTGCCAAAAAAGTTAAAAGCTTTTAAAATTTTTTTCGAGGGGGATATTACAAAAAAATTTTGTTGAAATGTCAGGATAAAGGGGTTTTTTATAAAAAATTGAAATTCAGAAAAAAATTGTCAAAAAAAAAAAAATTATCGAACTATTACGTTTAGTTTTAAACAATCTATTTTGTTTTTTTATATTGGAACGGGACGAAGTCAGATTCGAGAGCAATGTACAAATACTGATAAATACATTAAAAATTTTCCAAAAATATTAAAATAATTAGCTAAAATTTTTGTTTTTTTACATAATACAATAAACAATAGCGCACTAAAAAAAAATTTTTAAGAAAAATTATCGTGTTTAACATTACTACTAATTTATATGGATGTGCTAGTCTTATTTTTTATCATCTCTCTTATCAAAATTAATCGAAATTGTTGTCGATGGTGGATATGACGACCTATGAAAAAAGGGTTTATCTGTAGATTGCTTCTTCTTTTAAACCCCATCTTCTTTTGTGTCTGAAGCTAAGAAATATTATACACTTAATTGGCCCCATCTGGATGATTACCGTTCAAGATGGGTAGTTAAGTGGTAGGTTAATTGTACCGGGTGTCCAAATAAGAAAAAACCCGGCTGTATCTCAGAAAATGTTTATCGAACAGCGTTGGGGAAAAATTTTTTTAAGAAAAAGTGGTCAAGAGAAATGGCGGGGGAAATTTTTTTTAAGTTTCTGAAAGGGCCCGGCGGGGGCTTTTTAAATGCAATCTTGAATCTAAAAAAAGTGTTTTTCTTAAATTTTTGCAAATATTAACCGGCAAAAAAATACCTGATCATTAAAATCAAAGTAAAATTTTAAAAATTTTTTTTTGTTTGACATTTTTTGCTGTTTTTAAAAAAAAGGGTGGAAGGTTTTTAAAAAGGTTTCCGTAAAAAACCTCTGTAACCTCAAAACGGCTAAGCCGTTTTTAACAAGCTTAGACTAGATGACAAGACCCTTTTCTTGGGCTATAACTGTTTAATTTTTAAAAGTTTTGTTATTTTCCCCATTCCCCTCGAGGGCCCGATATTCAGACAAAAATTTAATTTTCTCAAAAAAATTAAATGCATTGGAAAGTTTTTTCATGAAAAAGTACCTTTTAATGCCTAAACAAGCTCGCAAAAACCTTATCTCGATATCTTGATCCTTACCTAAAATTTAAGCCTAAAAAATGTTATACGTCAATATCCCCAAAAACTAAAAAAACCCTAAAAAATTTTATAGAAAATTAATTACGCATTTTTAAACCTTTTAAATTTTTAGGTTTTAAAAATTTTTTGCCCAAATACAATACTTTAAAAATTATAATAAAAAAGTCAAATTTCCCAGGGGTATCCCAAAAAAAATCCGAAAATTCGTTTTTTTGATTAGAACTCGTAAAGTATTGCATTAAACCAAAAAAGAGTATATAACCTAAATTAAAGACCAACTAAATCCATCTAAATAGACAAAATTTTAAAGCAAATGAAGTCTTTTCATTTAAGGTCGCTTTAGGATTTTTTTTTAATTTAAAAAAAACGGGGGGTTATGGAGCTAAACGGGCATTGGGATGTATTTAGCGTGTCAAAATACATTAGATTACACATGCTAACTCTTACTTTTTTTTTTGGGGCCTATTTAATATTTGTTTAATACTGTTTTTTTAAGGGTTCTCTTAAAACTTTACTTTTTTGGGGTCTGTATTTATAAAAATCATTTTTACATACCTGTTCGAATATCTACCGAATCGAAGAAACAAAAATTTGATATTAAATAAAAAATGGATAATTAGATTGTTAAAAACTTAGATCAAAGATTTTAATTGAAGCGTTCAAAAATAAACACATAAAACAGGGCAAATCCAATTTATAAATAAAATTATGATTTACTCCCCATGAAATAAGCAATATTTTTATTTGTTTTACCCAATCTTTGCATCTCCTTATATATTTGCATCCCCTTTTCCCAAAAAAAATTTTAGGAAAAATTTTTTTGATAAAAATTCACCACGTATTCTTATCTTATACAGCCCAAAAGGAAAGAATTTTAACATTTTTTAGCCTCGTATATTTTAATTGGGAATATTTTTCATTTTTTGCTTATTAATCTATTTTTAAAAAACATAAAATATGATGAAAGATGGGGGATAAAAGTCGGCACAAATCTAAAGTTCTTTTGCTCTAAAATATTAAAAGCCCTTCGTGAAATGAATATAAAAAATCAAATTCTTATACCCATTTGCGTTTATTTTTAAAACTGAGACATAAGGCTCATTTTATCGCTGGGAAAAAAAAGGTTATAAAAAATTGATGCAATATATCCATTTTTTATTTTTTTTCTATTTGTTAAAATATTTCTTAGTAATAATGGTTCTATTCTAAATAAATTTTGGGCTTTTTCAAATAGTACTAAAAATGTATTAAAATTTTTTTAAATTTTTTTTGATGCCACAAAAAAAAATGAAATTCACGCAATACATCCCTTTACCACCCCAACAAATAATGGGGAAAACAATTTCATTTGAAAATTTTGGTGTTTCGACGTTTCATATATATACTTTGTTGTGGTGAAAAAACAGAAGGTAAACGTGGAAAATCCTAATTTTTTGGAAAACTACCGGACCCGACATTTTTATCTTGGAGGGACTGCACCTAATATAGTCATAGCGTTACCCTCATACTTTCAACCCCCTCAAGAGGGAAATGAGACAACCCCTAATTAAAGTAATTGGTCAAGTCATACCTAAAATTTAAAAATATTTTGATTCTCTCTTTAATGGTACCTAACCCTACTTTAGTTTGGTAGTTTTTAAAAATGTAATTAAATAGTGCTATTACAGATTAATTAAAGATTATTAAAAGGGCGAGATTGTCAAATATCCCGTTTTTCCACTATATTATGAATTCGCGGTTTTAAATTTTAAAAATCATATAAAATTAATCAACAGCCCTTAAAATTTTCATGTGCCGAATTTGGTGTAATCGGAAAGTTTTCGATATTTGGCCACTTGTATTAAACCCGCCATTTAAAATTTTGCAATCTAACTTCGCATTCGTGATCATCCCCAAACCCCATACAAACTAAATTTGGAGTACCCATCAATTGATTTTTATTAAACGAAAATATTTTAATGCAAAGTTTAAAACCACCTGTCACAATAATTATAAAGGTGAATTTTATTTTTTTAGGGTCTTTTCCTTATTAATATACATTTAAAAATATTTTTTTACATTTTTTATATGTTTTTTTGGTATATTTTTTGTTATTTTAGACTTGTTTTTTGAGTTAGGAAGTTTCTGCTTGATATAGGCCTAAATTCTGACACCGAATTTAATGTTTCGGAAGAAAAAATACTTCGGTGTATCTATATGGCATGTAATGCAGACCACTTTTTTGTGGCTGCGTAATCGATAAAATTCCGTTTCATTCAAATTATTTTTTTTAATGGTACCTCCTTAGCGTAATTTTATGCTAGCTGTTTAAATTAATAAACTAATATACCTTTGGTCATCTTATAATAATTATTATCGTAAAGGAATTGAAAGTATTTTAAAATGGAGCATTATGTTCCCCTTCCCATTTAATGTTTTGGGTGTTATGCCACTCTAAGAGGTTGCAGGAATAAAAAGGAAAATTTATAGGTTTCTCCTCAAAAATAGAATTAGTAAAATCTAGATTTTTTTAAATCAGATTTTGCGACTGAATTCCACAATAGCCCCTGTTTCGTTTTCGTTGGCCCTTCCTGTGCGACCTAGTTTTACAAATAAATTAATATCTAAAATTTCAAAATTTTTATACAGGTTTTTTAATTTTCAAAATTTAGGGAAAGGGTTTTTTACTTTTTTTTTACTTAAAAATTTTTAAAGAAATTGGTTTTTTAAAGGGTTTATACAAAAACAAAATAACTTTAAATGGTAATGATGTTAATTACCCAAATCGTGACTAATATACCATGTAAGTGAAAAATTAAATTAAAATTATCGAATAATTAACTTTTTAGTAAAATAAAAAATTTTTTTCTACAATAACTTGAAAAAACTATTGGCAACGTTATCTAGTAATGGTAAAGTCTAGTTTGAAAAGTGTGGTTTCTGCAAAAATGAAAACTTGAAAAAATAGGGTATAGCTCATTCGACGCAGAATCAAATCTGAGAAAAGGGTTTTGGGGGATTTTCTGCCAATAAAAATTGCAATTTTAATAACAAAAACAAAATAAAAAATTTTGGTTTTTATGATAATTTTTAAAACTATATGAGATAGCGGAAATTTGGGCCCCCAAAACCTTTAAGAGTGGGAAATTTCCGATAAAAAAGTCTTTTGGAGTTCTATCTCATAATTTTTTAATTTTAATTAAACGATGAAAATGGACCTCAACGTGACATTTTGGTTGCGTGCTTTTTTAAAACCGAGTACGTCACACTAAGTAATTTTTTTTAAGCTTAAATATTATTTTGCAAATTTGAAAAAATTATGGTGAAATTTTCAGAACACTTCAAAAAAT
Source organism: Listronotus oregonensis (assembly GCA_019359885.1). Taxonomy (NCBI): domain Eukaryota; kingdom Metazoa; phylum Arthropoda; class Insecta; order Coleoptera; family Curculionidae; genus Listronotus; species Listronotus oregonensis. The sequence goes on from JAHBCN010002178.1 coordinate 9,182, forward strand.
TTATTTCGGTTGAAAATTTTTCAACAAGTTTTACAATTGTTAATTAACAAAATTGTTTTGAACTTTTTTCTTATTTTTTTAAAGAAATGCTTAAATAATTGTCGTATAAATGTTTAGCGTCGTGGAGCCCTTTTTATATACATACCTAACAAGATAAAACCATAAAATTTTTACAAAAATAATGTTTTCATTTTATAATAATTTTTCTTGGCAATATTCTTTTTTTTTTTTATTTTTGTGTCAAAGTTATAAAGTTTATTTTATAAATTATTTTTTTCAAGTTTTTGGCTTATCTTTAAAATATGTTTTAAAACTTTACAAAGCAAAATAATTAAACAATAATTTTTAAGCATTTTTTTAATTAAATGAGAAATTTTTTATTTGGCAATTGTCTAACTTGATAAAAAATAACTTTAATTAAATTTTTTAAAAGGGAAAATTCTTTGATGTTTTAAATACACCCCATTTTTTTAAATTTTTAAAAATTTAAAATTTAATACCTGAAAAAAAAAATATTTAGTGTGACGTGTAATTTTTGACGTCGAACACGTAACCAAAAAAGTTGCGTAAGGGCCCCTTTTTAGCGTTAAATTAAAATTATAAACAATGGAAAGACTCAAAAAATGGACTTTTTATCGGAAATTTCCTCCCCCTAAGAATCTTTTTGCATTTTCCCCCCTTCTTTTATGGTTTTTTGAGTTATCATTAAAAATCGAAATGTTTTTTATTTATTTCTTTTTTTAGTTAATAATAATTGCAATTTTTTTTTGTTGGGAAAAAAAAACTTAAACACCTTTCTCAAATTTGCATTTTGCGTCGAATGGAAGCTTCGCCCCATATTTTTTAAAACCTTATTTTTTCGCAGACACTTCCTGACAAGACTATTAATGTATTTTTCTTTTAACTTTATTAACCTCTATTAATAATTTACACTTTTTACTTTTAACTTTGTCTTAAGATAGGGCTTAAACTCCATTTACGGTGCTCCTATCAACGGTTCCTATCGAGATCATTGAAAATTTTAATATTTATATTAGTTTATAACATTTTTGTATTATTTCTTTTTAGTGGGATATTGCTTATTTTATACAATTTAATATTAAAAGCAAATACCGAGTCAATTTACGGGCCCCCAACTTGCTTAGGCTAATTTTTACATCCACAATTTATGCTTATCTATAAATTATACCCCTTTCCCAAAGTGTATAATAGGGAAACATAATATCTACCTTACATTACATAGTGGTAACAATTACGTTGTTATTTATTACAGTACCCATTCAGAGACTGAATATTTTGCCTGCTGCGACACTATCCTAATGGGCACCCTTAACCAAATGAAGCGTTTTTAATACTTAAAACAAGAAAACGGTACATTAAAACAATTTAAATTTAAGATGTATAAATAATGTTGCTAGTTGCTTTTAGTTCTAAAAAATATAAAGTGTTACTTTTGATATAAAGGGTTCAACCCCTAAAACTTTCCCTATAGCAGGTTAATGGAATTTTCTTTGAAATTTAAAAAATTTAACTAGAAACCACCACATCAGTCTATATTTTAAAAACTGATGCATAAAATCTAAAAAACCAAAATCCGTACAAAATTTGGCTTTTCTCTTTTAATTTAAAAAAAACTGTAAAAAAATGAATTTTTAAAGTAAAAAAAAATTTTTTTAAATTGTAATTTATTTGCAAAATTATCAATAAGGTTTTTTTAAAGAATCGAGAAACAAACATTATATTTTTTTTTTTCTAATACGGTGCGTTTGCAGAAAAAATCGAAAAACTGCTAAATTGGACTTTTAAGAAAAAAATTATAACTTGAACGTTGAAAACCCCATTTTTAAAATGCTGTTTAAACGGCTTGGGGCGGACGCTCCCCGTTGTTTTTTTTTTAAAAATGCGCAGTTTAAATATTTTGCGGTGATATTGTGAACGACAAAATTTTTATTTAACTTAAATATCTTTAATTTCCATAAAAAATTTTGGCAAAAAGTGTGAAAAACGGCTTTGCCGCACTGCGATTTTTGCTCCCGTAGCAGAGAGTGGGGGGTCAAAGCAAGCCGTAGTAGTAACTGTTTTTATACGCCCAAATGTAATAAAATTAAAGGTATATAATTTAAATGAAATATAAATTTTAATAATCCGTTCATTACATTTAATCGGAGAAATACAGTTAATGCGGTGAATCGACCAAAATATCGCCCAAAATTTTAAACTGCTATTTGAAAAAACCATTCAATAATTTAAAGAATATACAATATATAAGTTAGGTCTTTTTATATGGACCGGTTTTAGGCAAAGGCCTGCTGCGGGGTCCCCCGCCAAAACGCGAACCGACAAAAAGTTTCAGGGTTATTGTATAAACCCAAAAGTCAATTTTTTAAGCGTTTCCCCGTCAGGATTGTCGAAAACGCGGAGTAGATTTTTCATTATTTAAACGATTATTACGATAATAAAAATAATATTGATAACTTTTTATGGTCACCAAAATCACTGTATTTAACATCTAAAAAGGTCGACAGACTTTCACGGATAATTAATGGATCACTAGCAAAATGTGTAGATTTATAGATATGCAAACAATTGTTATTTGTGTATTAGGAGTGCAAAATGGAATTTGCGGGTGTTTTTATCTTGATGCCACGAAGGCGAAAGGCTTAAATACCAACGTACCGTTTCTGCAAGTGTGATAAGATGAAATCATTGACATGAGACCTAAATACTTGAGGATTTGGAGGAGAAGGCCAAACCTTATGGTGGTAGTAGGTTCCCAATCTGGACCCTCTAGGGATAAAAGGGAAATAACAAATTGAAAGTTCGGGGCCTCTTAAGCTAAAAGAAAAATGCATAAAAATTACACTAAAGTGTCGCTCTATTGGGAGCTGTCAAAATGGAACTATGTAACTTACAAGCGAAGCCGTAAAATATGAAAAGTAACAGATCGCCTACAGCATTGGGCGAAGAAACTTTCTTGTAAGCATGGAATTATTAATAGGATGAATAGCCCCTCCCCGGACATCAGGAATGCAAAAATTGTAGGAGACGTCATTCCCCAGTCATGAGAACAATACTCTAATGATAGTCTAATTATACATAAGAAGGTACATATAGGTAATTTTTCTCAAGTTTTCAATAAAACAAATGTTAAAATTTACCCTCTCTAGCATCTCATGATAAACCTACAGATGAAATCCCTATAAAAAAATGCGACTCCTAAAAGGGGTTTTAAAAAACATCATCTTTGAAATGCAAAGCACAAACTCTAATACGGTTCTGACATTGTTCATATAATTGTATTTTTAGATTTAGTGAATTTTAAAGCCTTTACTAAACTTGACATTCGAAAATTTTAAAATATTTTTAATAATACAATCAAATGGTCTAAACTATATAATTTACAATAATATGGTCCTTTGGGCATCTAAAGACTAAATTACCTTTTATTCTACTTTTACAATTATCTACTGCAGAAATATTATTACCCGACAATAACTAATTTTTAGGGACACGATATACCAAAGCACACGGTTACAGCAAAACGATTTCTGACGCACTGCGTATCAGTCGGCTTTAAACCCTAGACTGGTGCGAATATATTTGGACAAGGGGGTAAACAGGTTTCGTTTTGATACCCCCGAGTGCAACTCATATATTGTATATTCTTTAAACTATGACCATACATCAGAGAGCGTCCTTTTAGCCCATTTAAACAGCATGTTATAAATAATAACTAAAAAAATACCTAAAACAGCTTTAGTGGCTGGTAAGCGGGGATCAGTAATAAATAAACTTAGAATACATGGCAATTAAGAATAGCAACAAGAAATAGAAAGTAAACAATTAAATTAAATTTATAAACCTTAAAGTCATGCCATTGCTTTAAACTTTTGAATTTCACTTTAAAACTTTTATCATTAAATTGTTTGTAATTGCCTGCCACTATTGTAAACGTAAAAGTAATTTTAACTAATTGTACCTTTTTCAGAAGCTAATAAGGAAATAATGTCTAAAACCATCTAAAAACCAGCTTTTCTAAGTTTCCTTATTTAACAGAAGATGACTTATTTACTAAACTTTTAAGTTAAACGTACTTGAAAAGTTTCTCGAGGGCTTTAAAAACCCCTTTTTTAAATAGAGACAAAATAAGTGGAAGAAACAATCTTAAAAAAAAGAGAATCTGTTGTTTTTAAAAACTTAAATATCCCTTCTGGGATAATTACCTTTTATTTTTTTAATTAAACTAAAATTCTAAACCATAAGAAAACATTTTGTTTTACTTGTACGTGTAAAAATAACAAATTAATATGAAATAGCGATAAGGAGGTTATAGCATTTTAATTAATTTTTAAAATAGGTTTAAATAATTACATTATTTTAAATTTAGTTATATATATATATATATATATATATATATATATATATATATATATATATATATATATATATATATATATATATATATATATATAAAGGGAAGGGAGTGTCGACTAGTTAAAGAAAAAATAGAAACCAGGTGTGGAAAGAAATAATTGAAAACTAATTTAACTCTTTATTGAAAAAGTCAGCTTTCGGAAAAACTTTTCCCATCATCAGGACAATCTAAAAATAAAAGAAAATGATTCTTGTTAGTGAAACCAACAAAAATAATTCTCTCTTTTACAAATTCTTACCTATGGGGTTGAAAACATGAAACGGTTTAATAAATGAAGAACAAAATTCACATTCCTCTTTAAAACTTTACTTTCTTTTTTTAGCCGTGGATCGTTGCCACCGTGTTATAACAGACTTTTACGGTGAAAAATATAATAAAAAAGCAAAAGAATTTATAGTTAAAAAACTTAAAAAAACAAGTATGGTTTAAAAACTTAACGAAATGGGCTGTTTTTTTTTAAAATACAATAATGTATCTGCAAACTCTTAATTGTAGCAGTGTATAAATAATTACCTTAATTGTGAGCGTGTTATAATTAATTACCTAGGACAGACGGGCTCTTAGTTATGCAAGATGCGGCCTGAGAGGTCCAAATCTTAAAAATGGAAAATCCAAAGTTTTTTAAAATCATTATATCAAATTTCTTCTTCTTGTTCAACTGACAGCGCTCATTGGTGTTAATTTTTTAAACCATACTTGTTTTTTTTTAAGTTTTTTAACTATAAATTCTTTTGCTTTTATTATATTTCTTTATGTAAAAGTCTTTTTAACACGGTGGCAACGATCCACTTAAAAACAAGTTAAAGTCAATTAGTTTAAAGGGAATGTGAATGAAGTTTTTTCTTCTTTATTAAACCTGTTTCTTTTTCAATAATATGGTAAGAACTTTTAAAAAGAGAATTATTTTTTGGTTTCACTAACAGAATCATTTTCTTTTATTTTAGTTTCTGAGATGGGAAAAAGTTTTCGAAAGCTCATTTTTCAATAAAAAGTTAATTCAAAGTGGCCTTTCAAAATTTATTTTTAATTTTTTCTATATATATATATTTTATATATATATATATATATATATATATATATATATATATATATATATATATAAAATATATATATATATATATATATATATATATATATATATATATATATATATATATATATATATATATATATATATATATATATATATATATATATATATATATATATATATATATATATATATATAAATATTAGATTACCCGACAGACGATGTCTGTTTTAACTATAAAATATTAAATTCAATTGTATAAGGAATAAAGAAAAAGCAGTTTTATTATCCTAATGCTATGGTTCACGATATTCTATTTATCTATCTACCTATCTATCTATTTTTTTTTTTTTTAGAGGTGAGTAAAAATCTTGAAAGGGGGCCCATAAGGTATCTAATATGTGGGCCAGTTGTATCAGATTTTTACTGACTAAAAAATTCCAATCCTCTTCCTTTAAAGGCGAGACACATCGGAAACTGCTTACGCATTACTTCGATGTGTTTTCCGGTTTACTTTTCCTCAGTTTTGGATTCTTTCATGTATTCCACGTTTCTTCGCTTTCTATAAAACACTTCATCATGTTTATGTCATCAAAGACAAGTCCTGTTTGCACATAAAACTCCCTTCCTGCATCTTCCCATCTTCTACACTCAAATAGAGTGTGTTGAACATGGTCTTTATCCTTTTTGCAGTATATGCAGTTGCTTGTATCCGATCGACGAAATCTGTAGAAGTATTTTTTGACTCTCGATATTAGGAATCAATGAAAAGGTCCATCGTCCGTTTAGGCTGTTATCTCATTTTTCCTGCCAACGACGCAGCAGATTTTCCTTAACAGTCTCTTTATGTATTCTGAAGATCTATAGGGGGGATCCCAGCTATCACACAAACGCCCTCTGTGGATATCTTTCTGTAAGCACTAGACACTCGTATTGCTACTTTTCTCTGGAGGCTTCCAAGTTTACTTATAAGTTTTTTATATGTTGCAGCTGTATACCAGGAAGGAGCACCATATAAATTTGTGAGTGGAACACACTGGAGTGTAGCTTACGTCTAAATGAACTAGGGCCACCTATGTTTGGCATTAGGCTTGATAAGGCTGAAGCCGTTTTTTTGGCCTTTTGGATAACTTTATTTATGTGCTCAGCAAATGTCAGTTTGCTATCCAGCCATACTTCTAGATACTTAACTGCCTTACTGGGTGTTATTTCAACGCCTTCTATGTTAAAAAAATGGACTTAGAGCTTTCTTTTCTTCGTCAGTAGAACAGCTTCAATTTTTTCTGGAACAATTTGTAGGTGTCTAGCTTTCATCCAGTTTGATACTCGGTGAAGTCCTATATTGGCATTGTTGATTAGGATGTCTGCGCTTCTCGCAACAACGACCATAGCTACATCGTCCGCAAAACCAATTAACTCTGTCCCATCCGGCATTTCTAGTTCAAATAAGTCATCGTACGGAATATTCCACAGAGTCAGTCCTAGACCGGATCCCTGAGGAACACCACTAATTATGCTAAGAGTCTTTGCGTCTCCATTGCTCTCAAGAAGTATAATTCTATCTGAAAGATACGATACTACTATGTTAATTAAGCTCTCTGCGATCCATTTGCTTCTCAACTTATCTAGGATCAATTGCCACGATGCGCTGTTGAAAGCATTTTTGACATAAGTTGTAATCATCGCGCACAATCTACGATGGGTGTGAGAGTAGTCTTTGGATCTCTCAGCTATATCGATGACTCGATTGATGGCATCCACGGTCTGTCTACCGTTACTAAAACCATACTGTCGGTTGGATAGGTCTCCAATGCATGTTAGTTTCTTTTGAAGCCGGTCGAGTATGAGGTGTTCGTAGAGTTTGCCTTCCATATCCAACAAACATATCGGTCTGTATGACGTAGCATTTTCAAGTGGTTTATCTAAATTTTTAAGAAGCAACAGTTTAGCTTTTTTCCTTCTGTTGGATATTCAGCCCTTTTGGCTAAGCTATTGTAAAGAGACAGCACGTATTCAGGTTTTCTTACTGTCAGGGCTTTGATTATATCCACAGGCACGCCTGCGGGCCTCCCTGCCTTATTGGTTTTAATTTTCCTATTGGTCGCCTGATGCCTTTTAAAAAAAAGTTAAGGAACTCGAAGCCATAATCACGCTCAAACACCACTGAGTCATGTACAGGAAATAGGTGTTCAACCACCTTTTTCATTGTTGGTATGGTAAGATCAATTTTTGAGAAAAAATCGAGTAGCCCTTTCATCACGTTATTGTAGCCGTCACCCCAAATATCGTTATCCACTTAATTGCAAAGCTTTCTCCAGTGCTGGCGTTTGTACTTTTTTATGTCTTTCCTTAGTTTTTTCCTGCTTTCTTGATTAGCTGCCCATGTGCTTGGTTATAGTAGATTTATATATATATATATATATATATATATATATATATATATATATTATAATTTTTTATTTATATATATATATATATATTATAATATAAAAATTTTTTTTATATATATATATATATATATATATATATATATATATATATATATATATATATATATATATATATATATATATATATATATATATATATATATATATATATATATATATATATATATATATATATATATATATATATATATATTTATATATATTTTTTTATTTATTATATTTATTTTTTTTATGGTAAAACCATTTACTAATTTTTATTATGGCTAGTGATGATATGTTTATGAAGCAAGTTTACAAAACTTGCTTCATAAACATATTAATTTCTGTAAAGATGCCTGATTTTTTTTTATTGAATATATTAAAGAAAAACACACTAAAAAATACTAACAAAGTTGATTTTACCCATTCTAAAAGGAAAAATATTTCCCGCATCACCGTGGGCAATGTTTTAAGTTTTATGTGGCTGCCAGAAAATAATGAGGACACTGACGATAATGAGGTCGATGTTATTGCTTTATGTTACAAAAGATTACGAAAAGAGCCTTGGAAAAAGATTATGTGACTTGGGTAACTTAATAAAATGTATGCGCACTGTTTTGCAGAAACACAAATACGAACCCTGTCAGGCAAAATTTATTCGTATGTTATTTTCTGGAGACATGCATACATAATTTGATTTTTGTTACTGTATAATAGGTTATAATGAGCTTTACTTTAAACTTTAAATTTATTAAAGTTTCTTTTAAACAATGGTGTTTTGATAAAAATAACCTAGAGACCAGGTAAAGGATATAATGCCGCATATGTTATATTTGTTTACAACGATCGTTAATAATTTTAGATATTGAAAATATAATATTAAAACGGGTCCTTATTATATAACTTATATACACGTTTACTATTATATAACAATAAAATTTTACTTTGTAAAAAATGAATCTCAAATAAATTTAGCTAATTGGTCTGTTTATAAAGGTTATTGTATTAAGTAGGAAAACAGCAACCAAAGCGCACCTTTATTTTGTAATTAAGTACAAAAGGGCACTAGTTTAGCATATCTCTGTGCAATGTGTAGTTGTACTTAAATCCAAATTAGAATAACAACAGGCGCAATTATTTTGAATAATTCGCCGCAATAAACAAATTTCAGCTAATTATAACTTTGGAAATTCCGCTATATTGCTATTTAAACTTTAAATGCATTTTATTGTAAAGTTGTAAACGTCATTTTTGGTTGACAGTGCTTTTGCTTCCTTTATATAGGTAATTATGCTTTGCGTAGACAATAAAGCGTATTAAAAAATAATAATAATCAGCAACATATAATTAATGGGACCCCTTTGGTCCAGGTCCCGGGGTATACGATCTGATCCTGTCCAGCCCTATTGACCCCTATGAACTTTCAGATCGCCTGCAACAAAAAAGAAAAAAACCCCACAAAAAACCCACCGTTTCAAGATAGAGACTAAAACAAAAAATTAAACTAAATTTTTAAAAAAAATTTAATCTAAAAACTTAGGAAATTCTGATAGCTTTTTTACTTTTTTTATGTTTTGTCATAAATGACATTAGGTTATTTGACTGGTGTATGTATGGTATTCAAAAAGACAAAAAAGTTGGGTGATGTGGTGTGTTAATTGATTTTAAGTTTACCTGAATTTACTTCAGCATCAAGCATAGGTAACCATGTATTATTTAAATTAACAGATATTGATGCCACACATTTATCTTTATTTAATTAAATAAATGCACTTTCCTTTATTTTAAGTATTTTTTTGAACAAGTTTCCTTTGCTAATAGGCTAAAAGCATTCCAGTTTATTATGTGGTTATTATCAAATGCGTGTTGACAGATTTTTGTTTTGTGGAATTCTGTGTATTTAATGCATAAAAGAACATAAAACATACATTAGGAATGCTTTTAGCATTTAAGCAAAGGAAACTTGTCCAAAAAAACTAAAAAAATAAAGGAAAGTGCATCTATTTTATTAAATAAAGATAAATGTTTAGCATTAATATCTGTTAATTTAAATAATACATGGTTACCTATGCTTGATGCTGAAGTAAATTTAGGTAAACTTAAAATCAATTAACACACCATATCACCCACCTTTTTTGTCTTTTTGAATACTATACATACACCAGTCAAATAACCTAATGTCATTTATGACAAAACGTAATAAAAAAGTAAAAAAGCTATCAGAATTTTCTAAGCTTTTAGATCAAAAATTTATTAAAATTTGGTTTAATTTTTTGTTTTAGTTTCTATCTTGACAACGGTGGCCGACTTGCCACCGAAACGTAGATTAATATTTGTAATTTTTTGGGTCTTTTGGGGGGTTTTCTTTCTTTTTTGTTGCAGGCGATCTGCAAGTTTATAAGGGTCAATAAGGCTGGACAGGGTCAGCTCGTGTATACCGGGACCTGAACCGAAGGGGTCCCATTTTCCAAAAAGAAGTAATCTCAAATAAAACAAACTAAAACATAAATCCACCACAAAACTGTAGAACATATTAACATAAAATAAAGTAATAAAAATATGTTTTATTTATTCGTGTTTTCTGTCCCTTTTGTCACTTTACTTGACTTGGCTTATCTCTACAGTTTAGACCCAAACATAAATAGTTTCCATCACTTTGTTTTATATTAGATCATTGTTTTAAAGCTTTTTAATGATTTTTTTATTTGTAAACGGTAATTTTAGATAAAATGCGTAAAACGTAACAAATTTACATAAACAATACTAAAATATTTAAATCTGAATTATGTGTTTTTATGTTTTATAATTTACTATTTTTAAAAAAATAAAACATTTTTGTTTCCACAGAGAAAATTTAAATCCGCAACCTTTCATTACCCAAACAGTCGTCTTAAAAACGGAGCCAGTAAGTCACAGATTCAATCAACACAAAATGGTAACTTAGGTTACTTTATTGTTTAATTAAATATTTATACGGTGTGATGCAAAACTTATCCGTAAAAATTTAAGGGTTTAACTGGACATGAATATTTTAGACGATATCAACATAAAAAGTATTTAAAATGAAAAACGGCTTAATAAAACAAAGTACGTTTTATAATAAATAGTTAACTTAGACGACCGTTACACAGCAATATCCTGTGAACTTGAAATTAAAAGATTTAGCGATCGCCTTGTTGCACTCCGCTTTTAGAAGTTATTTAGAATTAAAGCAGTAAACTACTAAATAAGGTATCTAAATTTTTGACGTCCTTGGTTTATTTGTGTAATTAAGTACAGTTTTATTCATAAAAAAAGCATACACGAATTAGAAAGGAGGGCAAGTTTTGCCATATTTGCGTAAAACCGGCTTTTCTAAATGATTGTTTATTGGAGGTTATCACACGTCATAGATTATCAAAAATGCAAAGCACTGGCGTCGGTGTAATTCATTTTGAAAATGCATGGTGGTAACGTTTGATAAAATTGACAGAAGAAAATAAAAATTCCTCGTCAGTTGTTTAAAGTTGAAAAGCCTCAAATTGTATCAAGAATCGAAGAAGGATGGTTAATCCGTGCTGTAGCGCAGTTATATTGAAAATTAAGCAACGCTGGGAACAAGAAGATTCCCTAAAGAGGAAAATTGGTTTAGGTCGTCCCAAACTTTTCAACCCTGAACAGGATGCTGTTTTTTTGGGATATTTAAGAAATAATCCATTTGCAACTGCAAGGGATGCTGTTATTGATACAGCATTTCCTGCCTCTTAACCTACCGCCAGCAGGAGAGTAAAGGAATCTGAACTAAAATGTCGCCCAGCTGCGAAAAAAATGTTTCTTAACGAAGAACGGCGACAAACAAGTATTATTTTTGCATTAAATTATATATACCGCAATCCTCAATTTTGGAACAGGGTCATTTTTACTGATGAAATGACGTTCCAGTCGACTTATACGGCCAAATTCGTGTTTACCGTCCAAACAATACCAGGCTTGAAGAGCAATATACTAACCCCTTCATTTCTAGACATGGGCGTATCTCTGTAAATGTATGGGGCTGGATAAGTGTTCATGGACCTGGTGTTTGCTGGCGAATAGAGGGAAGATTTAATGGCGGAAATTACATTAACATTTTAGAAAACATATTGTTACAACTGCTGGCAAATATATCCAAAATGTTCATATTTCAACAAAATAATTGTCCATCCATACGGCCAATGCTGAATCACTGGTTTCAAACCCAATGTGGAATGCCGCCTTGGGTCGCTTATATCCCGATATAAATCCAATCGAAAATATTTAGGGCATAATCGTAAAAAAAATATATAATCGAAATTTTAGGCCACAAAATTCAGAAGATTGATGGGAAATAATACATGCGTGCTGGGAATATTGTATCAAATATATTTCAGTCTATTCCGAATAGACTGGCTCAAGTAATAGAAAAACAGGGATATATGACCAAATATTAGATTTTACTTATTCTTGTTAATCGTTTTTTGTTTCTATTGTAATTTTTATAAAACTGTTTCTTGTACGCTTTTTTTTATGAATACAACTGTACATCGTTTATATAAATATGTTTTCTTTATTTTATTGATGTCACACCAATGGATGACATTGTCCATAACCTTCATCATCTAATAACCTCAAATTGAGAAACATTGACATCAGCCGGTTTTACGCAAATATGACGAAGGTGGCTATCGCTTTAATTCTTGTACGCCTTTTTATGAATATAACTGTACGGCTACCCGAACAGTCCGACACATGAGGGTAGATGTCGATGTTGCATGTATCGAATGTATGAAATTTTCGATGCTTTGTGCTGTGTTGTTATTTGATTTTGCAATTTGTAATATTCCACAAGAACGACAAAAACCAAAACAATTAAAATCGCGTAGTTCATGCGGGCAAAGCCGCGAGCGAAAAGCTAGTATCTTATATTCTACACGTAAACTAAATTTTCATTTTGGTGCTTTAAGCTTAGGAAATTTTGGACAACTTACATTAAAATTAAAGTTAGATTACCATTTTATGTCGACCCAGTAGCCCAATTTTAATAGAACATTTGTCCGTACGTCAAATAGTTGTAACATTCTTCAAAAGTAAATTACCAGTTCTGAATTATTAATGTATTGCTACATTTGCAGTTATTATCGATAGGTACGGCAATATAGAGAAGCCAATAACATAAAAAAGTTGAAAAACATTTTAATGATGATAATTCAGCACTGACTACTACTACTACACTATATGATCAGAGTAGTTGTAAGTCACTTTTTGAATAAGCTAAAAGGATACGTTTATTGAGTTTACCATTAACCTACTTAGTTTATTTTTTCTTTTTTTTTGCTTTCCTTACTGTGAGGGATAACAAATTTAAGATTCTCTTTATTTGTCGCTTTAGGGTTGTGTGCCATGATATGAGTCTGTTGGTTTCGAAACAACCATCTTATAATTAACACAAGTAAAACTAAATATTTTTTTATATTAAAACCCTTACTATCTAATTTTAAAATAAGTAATAACATTAAATTTTCTAAAACTTTTAAGTTTTGAGAAACCATCTTTGACTACGGCATATTATACAATACCTACTTTTTTTTTAATGAAAAAAATACACTGAACGAGTCGGGATTGGATTCTCTGTACAACTCACTGGCTTATAGCCTTTAAATATTATGGCCTCCTTGGGAGATAGTAATATGTCGGGAAGAGTGTTTGTGGGACAAAAAAGACTACTGAGACTTATTTTTATTCTAAAGCCGTCTAATAGCTGCAGACCTATATTTATTCAGAGAAATAATCACGCTATGCCATTTGTGTTTATTTTTAAGTGCGTGAATTCTGTAAATGCTAATATGGGTATGTTTAGGAGACTTGGAGCGTCTAACTCTTACAATTCGAGAAACAGGACCATTATAGATATTCCTTTACACAGAACCTTTTTTAACTCTCCTTTTTATGCCCTAACCAACAAGCTTACCCATATTTTAAAAATTTGCATGGTAAAGGCATTATATTTAGTTGCAGAGTTCATGCGACATTAAGCGGGCTTATTTGTTTTTATTGCGTTTTGGTTCGACAATCATCATAATTTTTTGTGTTTTGTATTATATTAATGTGTGTTTTTTATTTCTAATTATGTTATTATTTATAGCTTAAGTTTATTTTTTTACGTATTTTTTTGTCTATAATAAATTTTGTTTTATACGTTTTAAATATTTATTTGCTTGTAAATTTTTTGTATATTTGATATTTGTGTATAGGTTTTATAATTTTATATATAATGACGACCCTTTTGTACTTATGTTGCATCTTTGTTGTTATATGTTTTATTTATCTATCCATAAATATTTAAGAATAATTTTTAGACCCTATTTAACAAGCTTACCCAAAATTTTAAAACTATGCGCGGTGATGTATTCAAGAATGCCGTTAGACAATTTCTTATTGACAAGGCATTTTACTTAGTTGCAGAGTTCATACGACATTAAGCGTGCTTTTTGTTTTAAATGCATTTTGGTTCGACAATCATAATTTTTTCGTGTTTTGTATTATATTAATGTTTGTATGTGTGTTTTTTATTTCTAATTATGTTATTATTTATAGCTTAGGTTTACTTCCTTTACGGCCGAGTGATGATCGCGTTGTTTAATTTAGCAATGGACTTAGCAATTGTTAAAAGTTAACAACGGTTTAGAATGTTTAACAAAATGTCAAATTTTGACAGGTAGCGTACTAAAATAATTGAATAATACTAACAATGACGTTTTGTTAAACATTCTAAACTGTTGTTAACTTTTAACAATTGCTAAGCTCTTTAACAACGCGATCATCCCTCGGCCGTTTGTGTTTTTTTTGGCTATAATAATTTTTGTTTTTTACGTTTTAAATATTTATTTGCTTGTAAATATTTTTGTATATATGATATTTGTGTATGTTTTTTAGTATTTATATATAATGACGAACCTTTTATACTTATTTTGCATCTTTGTTGTTATATATTTTTTCTATTCATCCTTAAATATTTAAGGATAATTTTTAGACCCTATTTAACAAGCTTACCCAAAATTTTAAAAATATGCATGGTGATGTATTCAAGAATGCCATTAGGCAATTTCTTATTGACAAGGCATTTCACTTAGTTGCAGAGTTCATACGACATTAAGCGTGCTTTTTTGTTTTTATTGCGTTTTGGTTCGACAATCGTTATAATGTTTTATGTTTTGTTTTATATTAATGTGTGTATGTGTGTTTTTTATTTCTAATTATGTTATTATTTATAGCCTAAGTTTACTTCCTTATGTGTTTTTTTTTGTCTCTAATAAGTTTTTGTTTATAACGTTTTAAATATTTATTTGCTTTTAAATATTTTTGTATATATGATATTTGTGTATATGTTTATAATATTCATATATAATGGCGACTCTTTGGTACTTATTTTGCATCTTTGTGGTTATATATTATATTTATCCATCCTTAATATTTAAGAATAATTAATATTACCCAATTTAAAATCAGTAATTACATTATTTCCCTTCTTCCTAAACGTGCCAGTTAAGAGGTAATTAAGTATTTCCAAAAATCAAAAACCACAAATAAGAAAATTTTTACACACAGATACTGTGGTACCGATAATAGTAACAAAAAAATGAATTTAAGAACAAGAAAATAATTTAAAATTTTATACCTTAAAAACAATTGTTTAATATTTTAAATATTTAAAATAAAAGTTATGGTTCAATACCCCTTTAACTTCATTTATGTGTTCCTGTTAAATTTTGTTAAATTATTCCCAAATTAGAATATTTTGATCAACGTTTTAATGAAATTGACAACATTTGCATTGGAAACGCTGATTTTGTGGTAGAGCGCTGAGTAATTTGGCATGCACTTCGGGGTGGGTTCGATCCCTGGCCAGGTCATAATTGTTTAATAAGTTTGACTGAATATTCAGTTGTCAGAATACACTACGATACAAAAAGTGTAAAGTTATAGATAACAAAAGTTTTTTTAAAAGGCCCTAACATCTAACATTACCGAATTACGCTACTGTGCATGATTTATTTTATATATATATATTAATATATATATATATATATATATATATTATATATATATATATATATATATATATATATATATATATATATATATATATATATATATTATATAAATATTATTTATTTATGTATGAATAAAATCAATTAATTTTTTTAAAACTGGATCTACCTAAATACACTTTTAAAACTTTAGAAAAAAAAATATTAGGGTTTCGGAGACAAACCTCTTACTTCCTTTATTAGAAAAAAAATTTTGCATTGAAATAAAAATTTAATTCGGCTCTTAAAAATTAATATATTCTTAAAAATATTTTATAATACACGAAAAATTGCAACACACAACAAATTTGCAACTTTATTGAAAAATTTCGATGACTACTTAAGTTCTATTGAGACGCATTTAGGTGTAAAATAAACCATTCCCGCTGACACATTGTATAATCAATAAATGTGGGTTTTACCTTAACTTTAAGCATACAGAAAAACAATTAGGGTTCTGTTAAACCGAGCGAAATAAATCTTCTGGCATCGCTACTGTTCGCTAAGTAAAAAGTCTCAATATTATAAATCACAGCAACTTTTGCAACCATTTATACTAAACATATTATAACGGAGTAACTTTTGTGATTCATTGGCTTAGAAATTTTGGAGACAATATATTTTTGCTGGCTATAAATATTCTGTATCACACATATGGAGTTTCACGACACGAAAAACATTTTCTTTGTAATAAGTGGAAAAGGACAGTGGAAAAATTTTAAAAGGTTTCTCCCGGATGACTTTTTTGTATACTTATACTTAAAGAATATAATATATAGGATCTGACGTTGACACTTACATTTAATATATAACATAATAATTAATGAATTTTTTTCTGCTTTTCAATGTTTGAGTTGATTTAAAACATCTCAATTTTTTTAAACAAGAGTTTCTTAAACAAAAGTTTTTAAAATAGGTAATTTAAGTTTTCATGGGCTATTTGATAAAATAAATAGTGGTGTTTCTAAGAAACAACAGACGTTTAAAAATATTTTTTATTTAACCCAGATCCTTGTTGTATTGTTTATGTAAACAAAACATTAATAAACAGAAGAAGTGTGACTATCTTTGTGTTGCTTGAAGTGCTACCGTAGTGATTTAAAGATAAAAGTTTTTTTTTTTAAACAGCACAAAAAAATTAACAAATAACAAAAACCTAGTATACTTTAAAATTTTTAAATTAAATTATTTTTAATACATTTTTGGTATACAGAATTTGGTTTTTAGAACCACATAAACAGGGATTTTATTCGGGGATAAATTCATGATTTGTACTAGATGAAAAGCCTGTCTCCGCCAGGCGAGAGACAATATTAAGTAGCCTCTGTCTCCGTAAGACGCCTTCCGTACGGCGAACGGTAAAAAAACACTTTTTTGCTCCTATTTTTGTCCCGGGGGCAAAATTCAAAAAACGGGCTTCGTTAGGTTCTAGCCACTGCTAAAGACTACCATTGTCCCAAATTTCATGATTTTCAGCTCAAGCCACAACTTGAAAATCACGTGTACAGACAAATAAATATATATACCTACCTACATATCAATATATCCACATAAGCAAATTATATATATATAGATCCTTGAAAATTTTTTTAAACGTTCGTCATAATCATACTTGGTATATTCAATAAGGTCTAATTCGTGTGTGACACTTTTGTGTAAGTCATTATCCTATCAACACTTAATTAAAAATTTGAGGTGTGATTTTTGCGCAACATC
Source organism: Listronotus oregonensis (assembly GCA_019359885.1). NCBI lineage: Eukaryota > Metazoa > Arthropoda > Insecta > Coleoptera > Curculionidae > Listronotus > Listronotus oregonensis. Next base: position 26,876 of record JAHBCN010002178.1, read on the forward strand.
AACAAAATTCTGTATAAAACTAAACAATACTTTTTACAAGAAATTAAAAATTAATTTAAAAAAAACAGTAATTACCTATTTATACACCCCGAATACAAATCCTATAAAAGTTATGTTCTTAGTCTTTAAAAAGTAATAAAATAAAGGCCAGCAGTAATAGTAAAAAAACAAATCTTTTACATTATAATTTACGTAGCATACGTGTTTAACGGCCCAAAAAGCTGCTACCAACTTTAGTATTGGGAGGGAAGTAGATAAAAAGTTATAGGGCAAGTTTGAGATTTGAGCCCATTGGGATTTAAAAACTTAACGTGGGTATTAGAGAAAAGTGTTCTGAAAATGTAAAAAGGTTTCATTAAAAATTTAAGAAAATAAGGACATCTTTTAATAGTTAAAATTATTATTTAAATGATGAAAAGTGTAACAAAAATTTAACTCTCAATAAATTAAAAAGGAAAATCTACATGTTTAGTCTTCGTAATTTGTTAAAAGGAATAATTAGGTATAATACAGCTATTGAGACATATCTAAACATAATTCAATTATGCCTTATTGTCAAGGCTGTCTACGGCTTACAGCAGTGTGACCATTCCCAACCAGAATAAAACACGGTATAACCATCTTGGCTGCACCCGGAGTTCCCCGTTAAATTGGAGGCTTAGTAATGTTTAAAGCAACCAAGTGTAGTAGTCGTACCTACCAGGATTTTTGACTTTTCTTTTATTAAGAAGTCTTTTTGCCCAAAGAAAGTCTACCCCTGTGGTATTATATTAAGCAACAAGGCTTACGAATGAAAATGTATTTATTATGCTGCAGTTTGGGTAAAAATACCGCTTTTTCTTTTTAAAATCACGTTTTTAGTCTTTGCTCTAAGTTTTCTAATTAGAATTGTAAAACTGCTCTATGTTTCCTTTCTAATTTTGCCAAATTTTTATGTATATATATATATATATATATATATATATATATATATATATATATATATATATATATATATATATATATATATATATATATATATATATATATATATATATATATATATATATATATATATATATATATATATATATATATATATATATATATATATATATATATATATATATATATATATATATATATATATATATATATATATATATATTATATATATATATATAACAGGTCTTCATTAATGTCTGTAAACCACGTGACCAAAATGTTGCGGTTGCCTATTCAGAGGTTGCACAAAATTTAATAAAATATCCCTAAATACTCATTGGCGCCGTCATTTTAAAAATCGATTTTTAAATGTCAAAAATATTTGTTTTTTTAAGGTTAGAAAATTTACCATTTATCATTTTTTTAATAATTGTAATTTGAACCAAGTTATTACAGCTTTTTGGATAATTTTTATATGCATTTAGTTTAAGTCTCTTGTTTGTCAATAATTTAGTTTGCTAGATTTGGGTAGAAAAAATGTTAGTCAAGGAAACGAAGTCATGCACGAGGTATTTTTTGTGATAAAATGGATTTGAATGCGGTTTTTTATTTGATTCGTATCGACGTCTACAAACTTTGAAACAAATTGAATTATTGGAATAAAAACTTTATTTCTGCATTAAAAAATGCATTTTAAGGTTTGAGTTAGGTATAAAATGTAACTAGGTAAATAATGATGGAAATGAGAATTTAATACTCGGGGGTTTTTAAGGTGGCTGACATGCCGAATATGACATTGGCAAGGGTCTACGGAGTACCTGGTGCGCGCTGAGGATAGTGTAAACGTTAACTGGAATTTTACCACAGTTTGACTGACATTAGCAGGATTTGTTGTAAAACTTTTAGAAGATGACGTTTACACCATCTAGCGCGCACCAGGTACTCCGCAGGCCTTGCCAATGTCATATTCGTGTTCAGCGACCTCGAAAACCCCTGAGTAACAAATTCGAGCCCATTTTCATCATTATTTACCTAGTTATAATTTTTTATAATTGCTAATTTTAAAATGCATTTTTATAAGGCACAAATGCAGTTATTCATTTCCCATTAGTTAAATTTGTTCGCAAAGTTTTATATGTTCATGAATTGAATGCAGGAACCGCATTCAAATCCATGTTACTGTACAAAAATACCTCTTAAGGCCATTTTCTGTGACTATTCAAGTCATGTTAACTTGTAGTTTACACAATTTATTTATATTATTTAAATAAAACTACTTGACTTAAAATGGTGGGCATTACTTAGATTTATTTGTACTTTATTAATAAATTAAATGTCAATTATTACATAATAAAAGAAATTAGGATAATTATTACATGCTAAAAGAAATTAAGATGCAACAATTTACAAAAATTCCAATTATTTAAATATTATACTAAAATAAAAAGAAAGTATAGTTACATCACAATAAAATACAAGTAGTCATGCACAAACATTAAATGTAATAAAACTTAAACAATAATTTTACAAATAGCTTTGCAGCCATGAGAGTCTTAGAGTATCTTTCTCTTTAAAATTTTTAAGTCAGTAATCAAAATGAAGTTGGTGCCCAGGTATTCTTTAACGGAAAAAAAAACTAAAAGTTATTGGGCAAGTATCATAATCAAAGATAACAATAATTTAATAAGCGAATAACAATTAACACTATAGCAAGTGTTCAAAATGTCTTCCTTCATTTTCTAGACATATGTTGACTCTTCTTTTTAAATTATCAAACACATTGTGAATCTGGTAAACTGTAATGTGTCATATCTCGGCTCAATTGCTTCCTCCAGTTCATCAACATTGTGAGGTCTGTTTCTGAAGACCTTATTTTTTAAATATCCAAATAAAAAGAAATCTAATGGCGTTAGATCTGGAGAACGAGGTGGCCATACATCTTTGCTAATTATTCTATCTTCATAAAATTCGGCTATGTATTGCAAAGTTGCCGAGCTGTGTGCAGGGCCCCATCTTGTTGAAAGTAGCCCTCTGAAGTTCCTCATCATCAAGTTGCTCAAAAAATTCATGCAGAATATTATGGTACCTTCAGCATTTACTGTATCGAAAAAAAATTTTGGGACCTATAATCCTTCTTCTCGAAATTGCTACCCAGACCCCTATTTTAATTGGGTGTAAACTTGTTTCGATAAAGGTATGTGGATTCTCCGTGGCCCAAGTTCGGTAGTTCTGACTATTTACATAACCGGACAAATGAAACCATGCTTCATCAGAGAAGAAAGTAAGGTCCAAAACATCATCATTGTTAAGAATTTCATTAAACCATTGACAAAACTGCACCCTCTTTGCATAATCTGGTGGAAGGAGTTCTTGCAATACTGTGACCTTATATGGATGCATTTCTAATTTTTTGGTAAGTGCTTTATGGCAAGTACCAACAGACATTCCTAAAAAAATGTATGGCATTGTAAACATAAATTTCAATTTTTATTTAAAATATTTCCTTACCGGTCTGAGTAGACAGCTTCTCTACCGATTTGTTAGGACTGTGCTCCATTCGACACGCATATCTTCAAGGACAGGTTCTGTAAGCACGCTAGGCCTTCCAGTGGACTTTCCCTTACAAATGCAATGCTTGTTTTAAAAACGATTGATTAGCATACGTCTGTGATGAACAAATGTTTCATAATCAACAAGATTGTCAGGGAACCTTTCGCTAAACTGGTCCATGCAACTTTGGAGAGAATATGACCAAGACCCATCCTCATTACGAGTTGCACTTCTAAAATGTGCCATTATTATAAAGGCATCTTGTTCCGCAGTCCACATTTTAAACGTTTTCTAAAAATAAAAAAACAGTTTTATTTACGTAACCTCAATAACAAAAACACATGTAACTTACCTTTAAACCCGAAATATGCAAAGTAGCTCTGAAAAGAACTGCTTTAAGCTTGTAAAGTTCGTTTTGAAAATAATTTAATCAAAAAATCTAAAACTTTTCCAAATAAACTATCCAAAAACCAAATACGCCAACAATGACCGGTCTGTCAGTAATATCAGTCAAATCAGCTGTCAAACAGAGCTGTGTTGCCAACACTAATTTTTTTCCTCATAAAAGGTGTGTTCTTTTGACCATTAACCTGCACTGATTATGATTTTTTAGAATTTTAACATTTTAGGAGGTTATTATAATCAGTAATTTTGACAAAAAGATTTTTTGCTTTGTTCGGAGATTAGAAACTGGCAAATGGTCACAGAAAAAATAAACGTAGGCAAAAATTTCTGAACATTTTTTTCAACTTGGCAACCTTGTAAATAGGAAAGAAACCAAGCAGTGGACCACTTTTTACAAACCAAAATCGCATGATACGTGGTTACTTTGGATAATATTATATAATATTATATATATATATATATATATATATATATATATATATATATATATATATATATATATATATATAAACATTTTTTTTGGAAGGTTATTAGGGATTCGGTCTTTATGCTTTATTAAAAGTTAAACACTTTTTAGCAGTCCCGAGCTTTCGGAAAATTTATTCCCCTTTTCAAGGCTGCAATATGTAAAGAAAAACCCTGGTTACATGAGATAAAAGACTTAACATATTAAAAACTTACCGCAAACATGTTAATGGAAAATGCCTAATGCCACAGAAGAGAACTTTATATTACAAATTAAAAATTTTTAATATTAACATCTTAGCCTGCTGATACTGAGATTGGTTGTTTTGAACTTTCTTAACCGGATGGCGCTAATTGCTTCTAATGTGCAGTTTTATTAGAACATAATTGTTCTTAAGGTAACTGCGTCAACGTCAAGGGTGTCTACGGCCTACATTCGGTGTGATCATCTCCAACAAGGGTGAAACACGTGTAATCGAATTGGCTGGACCCGGGGTTATCCATTTATTTGGAGGCCACGTAATTTTAAAGCAACCAAGCTTAATAGTTATACCTACCAGGATCTTAAGTTTTTTTTATGTTTATTTAAGAGCGTCTATACCTTAAAAAAATCTACCTTTTTTTATATATATATATATATTATATATATATATATATATATATATATATATATATATATATATATATATATATATATATATATATATATATATATATATATATATATATATATATATATGTATATATATATATATATATATATATATATATATATATATATATATATATATATATATATATATATATATATATATATATATATTATATATATATATATATTATATATATATATTCTTCAATTTAATTTCTTGGGGTTTTGGTTCCCTTTAGAAAATTAAAAAGGTTATTTTTTAATTTTTATATTGTTTAATTACAAAAATTTCGGCAAAAAACCTTTCAGTGTTTATAACAAAATTAATATGGCAGTGGTTTTCTTATATATAATTTTAATTTCTTTTGTGTATTACCTAAAATGATCTTACAATTTTAAAAAATTAATTATGTTTTTTGGGTTACCCCCGGGGAAAACTGTCCCTTATTTAAAAAACTTTAAAACACTTATAAACCCTAAATTACAAACATTTTAAAATCTTCAGGACATGCACAATTAAAAAATTTTTTTTTATACTCAAAGGGGAGTAAGCAGTTCCTTCCATCCTGAGACAAGATAAAAGTCCAAAACATTTTTTTTTTAATTTACAATTAAAAATTTAAAAACATTTTTTTAAAATAAAAGAAAAATATTTGTTGTTTTTATTTAGCTATGAAGATTAAATATGAAAATGGGTTTTTTTGAAAGTTTTATATTTTTTGAGTGTAAAGGGGGGAAAATAATTTTGCATGATCAATAAAACAAAATTATTAATTAATGACGTTGTAGTAATATTGGTTTGGGGTTTTTAATATCTGTTTTTCATTTATAGGTTTTCATTTTTTTTAATGAAGAGCTTTTTCTGAAATTCTCTTTTTTCGTTTGGGTTTCCCGTTTTAAAATTTTTGTGCCCTGAAAATTTAAAAAGAAATGCTTTGCTTCATTTTTCTTGTTTAAAAAAGCTGTTTTATTTTTTTTATATTTATTTTTAATCGATTTTTGAGATATTGTTTTTTTTTGGCCAATATAGACACTAGGGGGATTTTGTTAATGAGTTTTTGGTTTTTTTTGTTTTTTTTTTTTTTTTTTTGGTTTTTGGGGGTTTTTAGTGACAAAAGGGCTTTCTTTGGAGAATATTGGGTTTTTATGCCCCGGCTTTATCATGTTTTTTAGGGTTGTTTGTAAACTCTTCCAGGCCCCTAAACGTATGGGGGGGATAAATAAAAAAATTGATTTTTTGTCATTTATTTGGGTTGGGTTTATTTGCTTGCAATCTGTTTTTAAAGAGGGTATTAATTAATTTTTTTGGGTAGCTATTTTTGATGAGAATATCTTTGGCTTTATTAATAGCCTTGGTTTTGGTTTTCCCAAGCTGCTCATTTTTAAAACTCTTCGGCTGAGGAAAAACAATCACAGATTTCTTTTGAGATATTGGATGTTGTGAAAAATAATTAATATATCGGCGGACCAGGTCTTTTTGTATACCATTCTGTTTTGAAAAATTATTATTTTTGTTGTAGGTCATATCTAGGTTTATTTTGCTGTCGTTTTCTAGCTCTATGGTGAATTTAAGTTTTTCGTGAAAGCGTTAACAGTTAGAATATGATACATTATTTAAGGAATTTTGCTGCTAGGTAATATCACATATCTAAAAGAAAGGAATGAAAATCCAGTTTGAATTGCTTTCTTCAGGTCCTCTCAATACCATTAATTATGACGCACTAGATAAAAAGGAATTGCACATCCTTCTACTTGTTTAAAAAAGTTTTTTTTGTACTAAAATATTTGATTTTAAAATTAATCAATAGCTTTTAAAAATTCTTCCCAATTTATTCTTGAAATTTTTCAATTTCCTTCCACTTTCTCCTGATTATTTCAAAAAACCAAAGCTCAACTGGTATGTTTGTATACAGTGAAACCACATCTGAAATTAAGAATGTGGTCATTTGGCATAGGGAATATTGTTTATTTTTTTTTTTGCAACCCCAAAGAGTTTTTTAAATGTAGGTGTTCTTTTGTTTATGATTTTTTTGAATATTTTTAAGGGGAAATTTTTTGGGTAGATTCTTAGTTGGGGGTTGTATCAAAATAGTGGGGCATTGGAATCCTTCCCTTTTGGTTTTCAATGGGTTTTTGGAGCTTGCGCGTTGTGAAAGTTTTTTCATTGTTTTTTTGATATGTGGGTTTTTTTTTTCCCAAAATGTTTAATAAGATCTTTTTTTTTTTCTCAAAAAATTTTGTTGGGGCCTTTTATTTTTTTTTATACTTCCGGGGTCATTCAAAAAGTAGTTCCATTTTTATCTTTTTCGTTAAAATTCCCCTAATGACGGTTTTATTTGATTTTTCCCCTTAAAATTTTTTAAATTCGATTTTTTTAAGAAAAAAAATTTTTTTTGTTAATTTTTATGCAAAGTTCTTCGTCAATTTTTGTCATTCTTTTTTTATACCGTTTGAATTTAATTTTTTTTTATAAGTTTAAAAATTCTTTCAGTTTTTAATATTTCTTCAATACCAAAGGGTTTTCAATTGAAACCTCAACGGTTGAAAAATTTTAGGGATGGGAAGTTCATTTAAGTTTGTGATTGGGAAGCAAAATTTGGATTCCCCCAAAATAAGTATATCAACAGCATAGTCAGGGGAAATTTTTACTCTGTCAGATTTTCCAGCCAATTTTTTTCTATATTTTTAAATTTTTTTATAAGGCCTTTTTTTTTTTTTTTAGAATTAATGAACTGGGAAATTTTTTTTATTTTTTTTTTGTTTTATTTTTGCAAAAAACGTTTTGTACTCTTTAGTTATTTTTTTCAAATAATTTTGAAAATCTTTGCTGATAGGGAAAAACTTTAAAACTTTTTTTTAATTTTAATATTTTATTTTCTAAGGTTGTATATTTATAATGGTTTCACTTTTAAGTAAATTAAGGGGCCGGGTCTAAAATTATTTAAAAAGGTTTCTTTAAATTTCCTTCCCGGTTGGGAACAAATCAAATTAAAAAGGGCATAAATATGACCAAAAAAAATAAAACCCCTTTAACTACAACCCCCAAAATGAAGCAAAACATATTTTTTATCAGGACACAAAAAATTTTTAAAAACGGGAACCAATCAGAAAAAAGAGAATTTCTAGAAATTCCATTAAACATGAAAAAATCTATAAAAATTACAGATATTAAAAACCTAAGAATATTACTACAACGTCATTAATTAATTTCAGTTTTTGTATCATCAAAATTTTTTTTCCCACTCTCCTTACACCCCAAATAATATAATAATTTTTCAAAAAACCTATTTTCATTTTTTTAATCTTCATAGCTAAATAAAAACAACCCAAATACTTTTCCCTTTATATTTTAAAAAACTGTTTTTAAAACATTAATTTAAATTAAAAAAATGTTTTGGACTCTTATCTTGTCTCAGGATACAAAAAACTGTTTTCCCTACCGTTTCAGTAAAAATTTTTTTAAATTTCATTCCTGAAGATTAAAAAATGTTTGTAGATTTTGTGTTTATAAGTGTTTAAGTTTATTATTAATGGACAGATTTCCTTCTGGGGTTAAAAAAACATAATTTTTTAAAAATGTAAGATCATTTTTTTAAAAACCCCAAAAAAGGGTTATAATTATATATAAGAAACCCACTGCCATTTTAATTTTTAAAGATGTATAAACATGAGGGGAAAAGGCTTTTCCAAAACTTTGTAATTAAACAATATGAAAAATTAAAAAATAACCTTTTAATTTTTTTCAAAAAAATTTGAACCAAACCCCCAAGAAAAAAAATTAAAGGGAAATATTTAATGGTTCAGAAACAAATAATCAAATATATATATATATATATATATATATATATATATATATATATATATATATATATATATATATATATATATATATATATATTTTATATATATATATATATATATATATATATATATATATATATATATATATATATATATATATATATATCATTTTAATTTTATCGATTTTAATTTCCATCCTACTTGAATGAAACCCTGTAAAAAGGGGGTTTAAACACATTTTACATGTTTAGCCATCTAATTAGAAATATATGTAAGACACAAATTAAAAAGTCATAGCGCAGAACTTCGCTGTAAAAGCAAAATAGAACCCAGCTTTAATTATTCGAGTTGTGGTAAGGGTAAACTACACGTCCCAATGTGTGGCACACCGGGATGTCAAGATAATCCTGTGCTAAATTCCACAGCAATATGCTATCCTGCATTTTCTTGCTTAGTTACGGAACATTTTAATATAAAGTATTTTGTACACTAGGTTGGTGTCTGTTTAACCACATTGTTAGTTTAATTTGGGCAAAATAATAAAAATTTTCCTAAAGCAAAAGTTAATAGCTTATGGTGTTAAGTGTTGGTTAATTCTTTTTAATTAAATTAACGTTTAATAACATAAAATTAATATAAAAAAATAAAATGAAGTTTCTGTGATATGATAATGATAAAAAACTTCAGATCTCAGTAAAAAAACTGTCAATGGTATTTCATTAATAATGTACTGAACCCCATAGATATCTATACTTGATTTCTAGACAGTCACACTTAATTTATTGGAGCAATTAAAAATGATGAAAATAGTCATAAACGCTCTTTTATAATATTATATTGTAGCTAACTTTTAGTTTATTTAAGGCTTTGGGGACTGCCGAGCATTCTAACACTTAAATTTCCTATAATTACCACACCTTGTTTAAGGTCCATATGTACTAAATTAAAAAAAAAAACATTTATAACTTACCCTTAATTTAGGATACATTATTCTTTATGGCTGTAAGGCTAAAATGTATTTGATGTGGTGTATGCTTTACCAATATTGGAATGCATTTTTATCAACACTATATTATATGGACGTACATAGATTTATTTTATAACCTTGCCAAAAATAAATTAAAAAGAAATATAGAAATAATCAAGATTTTGTCTCTCTTTGTACCGCCCATCTAAAGTGAAATAACTAAAATCCTTCATGCTTTATAGCTAAAAGAGTTTTTAGAGAACGGTTGATTTTAGCTTTGTTTTGCCTTTGATTTCCCAAGTGTAAAACCATTTCAATCATTGGCGCACCTACAAACTTTCTCCATTTATGAAATTACTTTTAACATAAATAGATTATTTACTTCGTAGTGCCATCTTTAATGAGTAGTTGTGCAGTTCTAAATCTCGTTTTAATTAGTAATTGCTCTGAAAATTTATTGCATTTTCCCTATTTAATTTCAATAAAACACCGTTGAGTTACCTTATGATATTTGCTAGCAATTTTAATTGGTTTAATAGTGTAGTTATTATTATGAATCTGTAATTTTGGCAATACTTAAAACATTAACATTATTTATTTATTTTTTGCGTACATTATATTTAAGTTTTATAGTCTTATTATATTTTTCACTTTTTTTACAATACGTAACTTTTACCTACTTCACGTTTTAAACATATATTTTTAATTCAATATTTATCTTAATACGATACGTATTTAGCCTCATTCTAGGTACAATACTTCTTAATATAAAACACCTTTAATAATAAAAATAAGCTTTGGCCTAATTTAAATTACCAGTTCCTAATTTTGGCATTTTTTTTTTCTTTTTTGTTTTTTTTTTGCCAGATATGTATTTGGGAGGTACAATATTCCATATTATTATTAGTTTTCTAAACTTGTTTAAAGTATGATTTATTAAGAGTTTAATTAAAAAATGTGTCCATGTGTTAAGCCAGAAAAAGGCAGCTCATCTGTCATGTTTAATTTTAATTGGAACAGTACTGTTTTCTTTTATAGATAAACTTTTTGTTGATTATATTAAAGTGTCGTTCACATCCCCATATATGCTGCCTTTCACCCTTCTTTATATAGACCAATTTATTTCTAAAGTAAAAACTGGCATGGATGCTGCACGCAATAAACGAGCAGGTTGAAACAGAATGACTTCCTAATTCCTGCCTAATTTTTTATTTTAAACACAAAACCACATCGTGGTCCGGTTTTACCGAATAAAGTAAAAATTGTCAAACTTTTCATTTATTGGTAAGTTGAGTTAAAAATGCAAAAATTGGGCTGTAAATATTGATGGGATTTTGTTTTAACCTTTACTCTTTAATCTCAACGTCTAATAAAACGATTAAAAAAGGTCTATTCGCACTAGTCATTATTTCACCAACGATTTAATTTAGGTTTTTTACACAAAAAAATTGCTTTTCTAAATTTAAAGACTATAATAAAATGTTTTCGGATCTCATTTAGGATTAAAAACATGATAACACTAAGTGTAAAAAAGTTGGATAATAAAACTTAAAATACAAGTGGCATAAAAAGGAAGGTAATACTTTAATTTTTCATATGGATTTTACTGTATAATGCTTTATTTTTTTATTTTGAATTTTAAAATCGTTTGGTTTAACACACACTATAATATATTTCGTTATTCAGAAGCACATGTTAAATTTAGGACGTTTTCAATTTTAATTCTCAAAAACAATTTAGAACAGGACAAAAAAGGTTTTTTTTGTCTTAGTTTTTGAATTATCCATTTAATTCTATTGTTTTATTGTAATGAGACACAAAGGTACCATAAGGACTTAGAAAAACTATTGTAAAACACATTTTAGAGAAATAAAGAGCGTTTCTAGGCATTTCTTAAAAAAATGTAAAACCTTAATTTGCGCTTTAATTACATTTGACTTAAAAAACATAATAAGGAATTTCATGTATATAGGTATTGACAAAAAGTTATCCGTTCACTATAAAAAATCTTAAAGAATAGGTACAAGGTATCGTGGGTGTTTCAAGGGGTTATATTTTAATACAAGATAAACTATTTATAGTTTGGAAGGGAATTGCAAGATTTCAACAGACAGCATGTTTCACAGTCTAGATACTACAGGAATGGCGTAAAAAAGTTCGGAACTACTCAAGATGAACTGTAAAACAATATACAAGAGTGACACTTTGCGTTGCTCAATTGGGACCGCTGAAAAATAAATTATATTGAGTAATTCTTTGGAGGGAATCTGGTAAATAAATTGCTTTTAAATAAAAACCATGTATAACTCTAAAAAGTTCTAAGTATAAAACTTTAATTAAGCTTATTTATTAAATACAAATATTTTGTAATATTCTTTTTCTATCTTGCCAAATCCATTTGGCAAATTCTTGGGGTTCTAATTATCCTGAAACTTAATTTTGCGGGCTGGTTTTCCCTATTCAATATTAATCACAGGCTTTATTTCTAGATTCTTTTCAAGATCTGTCTGCCTATTCTCACTGTTCTACTTTTCTTTTTGTCGAGTTTTTCGTCACCCTATTTAATTAAGAAAAAATGTGCGGCAATTGATTTAATTGTATGTGAAGTCGGCGCTTAAAGGAAAAGGCCACCGATTTATTTAAAGGTACTTAAGGATTTCTTTCACAAAATAAATCGTTGATTTTACTTAAAAATGTATTTTTTTTACAAAAGAGCAACCTAAATAAATAGAAAATGGGTGATTTATGTTTACTATTGCGTTTTAATACTGAGAAACTAAATTATTAAATAGAATCATAAATACCTAATAAAGTGCTTGTTTTACGAACCGCATTCACTGTACAGAAGAATTTTGTTTTAGAATACTGCCATAGGGGTCAATGATAGCACACAAAATGCTACCGACCCTTCAAAAGCATTAGTTTCTTATTGCTAATGTTACTTTTTGATAAAAAAGTTATGCTCGTACCCAAAGAATGAGGGGTTTTTAGGGTTGATTTTACGTTAAATAGAAAATGAGACATCTTGCAAATGGATGTCACTCCTTATTTACGTTCATAACATATCATGATCTAATACAATTTTTAGTACGCACGGTTAAACATTTTTTTTTCTGTGCATTATCCTAAAGTTGTTACTAATGTTATTATAATTTAGAGATTTAATTAGCGTTTTATTATGTACGGTTTTACTTTAAGTGAATTTTATTAGAAAATGTGTTCTTAGCACAAGAGAATTTAGGTTGATATCGATTTTAAAGTATACAAGGTGGTCCCCGGGAGCGGAAAGTTTTGATAATGTTGGTATTCCGTAACTATGCATAGTTGAATATGGATTGTTTTTTGAAATTATCTGTCACTGTATGCCATTTAGTAATCATGGAGCAGTGGTCTGGTGAAGAACGTGCATTTGTGATTAAGTCGTACTATAAAAACAATAACTGTGTGGTTGCCGCTCAGCGACATTTCCGACTTTATTTCCAAATTGGTCGACATGGCAGAGTTCCTTCGGCTCATGCTATAAAGGAATGGGTTCGTAAATTTGAAACAACAGGTTTAGCTGTCAATGCCTAACATAAAGGACCAAAGAAAAGTGTACAAACGCCTGAAAACATCGATTGTGTAAGAGTATCTGTGGAACACAGTTTAAAACGTTCTACCCGGAAACGAGCCCAAGCGTTAAGAATTTGTAAGTCATCTATACTTTGAATTTTGCATAAGGATCTTTATCTTCATTCATATAAAATACAAATTGTCCAAGCACTGAAATCAACAGACATCCCAACTCGTTTACGTTTTGCTGAAACCTGCTTGAGAATGAAATCGATATACACAATTTGTGGATGTCTGACGAGGCGCACTTCCATTTATTGAACCAACAAACAAAATTGTCAGGAGAACAGGAGGCTTCACGAACAACCATTACATAGCCTAAAAGTGACGATATGGTGTGCAATGTCTTCAGTGGGAATTATAGGGCCCTACTTTTTTTGAAGATGATATGATATGAAGATTGATATGATAAGAAACATTATTGAAGAAATTGCTATTATTCCTGTGGATATGTTGCATCGTGTTATGGCGAATTTTCATGAAAGATTCAAGTGTGCATACAGAAAAGGAGAAGACATTTACCCGGTATTATTTTTAAGAAATAAAAATGGCATATTGCTAGTTTGTTACTGTTATACTGTATTTTATTTAAATAAAATTGCCTTTAGAATCATATAGTATTTAAAACTTCCCGCTCGCGGGGACCACCGTGTATTGCAATGCAATGTGCCATTTTAATCATAACTAACTAGCGAGCAAAATAAAATAAATTTTATTAGTTTCTTTGTGTGAACGATAAGAGGACTACAGTCACTTTTTGTGAGAGCCCTAAAAACTTCACTGGAAACCTGTGCTTCCAGTCATCACAGATCGACACTACTACTCATGTGTTGTGGAGAAACATGTCGTGGGCACTAGTATAGCGTGTAATATAGCAGCGGCGCTGTAAAGTTTTTGCAAGAAAACCAGTACTACGACTGTTATTATATAGTAAATAGACACTTCTTTAAACTTTTCCTTAGCTTTTTTAATAAATGTAGCGACCTTTATTTAATTAGTAGGTTCAAACAGTTCCATACATATTTTTATATAAAAAAAAAAATCCCAGCAACTATGACCTGTCTACAGACTTTAAATAAAATTTGTCCTAATGATGTTTAATTTTATAAGAAACAAAAACAAACATAAGAGAAAAACGAAATTAAATTTTAACTAGCTTTGATAATGGCATATTCTTGTATTTTGTAGCAAAAATATAACAATTTTTTTTATAATTTAATTTCAGTCGAAAAAGTGAAGAATTTATTTTTGTACCTTTAATTAAAAAATTAAATTAAAAACAAGTATAAACTTTTAAGGTAATAAAAGGACTGTTAAGTCCTGCATATTTTAAAAATTCAAATATTTATTGGTTTTTCAGAGCTTGTGAGTAACTGTATGGGTGGCCGCCAGTAAATACCGTTTGTCGTTTGGTGTGATACGGAATCCACGTTAAAGTGTAGATCCTGTTTAAATGACATTACCCAGACATTACAGGTGCCGTAAAATGCAATATCTGCATATTTCGATACTTCGACAGAGGTGGACGGAACTAGAAAAAAATGGGTTAAACATCTAAAAACCCAGCACCCACGGTATCTAGTACATAGGCTTTACACAACCCTTCGTGGGCTCTTATAATGATAAAAAAGTAATGTTTTTTAGGCAGATATACTGACCTAATAATTCGTTGTTTAGGATATTTTTTGTACAGATTGGAGTTGCACTAGCCTCGAAATTATATGTTTCGACCAACTATGTACAAGATTACAAGATTCCTGGACAAAATGATATTTTAGATGCAAATTAAAAGTTACATTTACTTGCCCTAAGTTAGGTATTTTAAAAAAATAAATTATGTTTTTAAAACTATAACTTTTAAATTAATTAAATGACTTTACAGGAAAGATGATGTTTTGTTTATAGTTCAGGCTAAAATCAAATTGTAATATATTGTAACAAATATTATACTTTTAGGAGATATAAGTTTTATCAAGTGGTATCAATATTTAAATAAATTGTATATTAAACAAATATCTTTTTTTTTTCTATGTGTGACAATTTCATTAAGTGTATATTTATTGATTTTTGTCGTTCTATATTAGTTATTGTAATAGCACTAACAGCAGTACTACCTAATTTTACGTTCAATAAAACATAATACCTTATTTTATAACTTTTAAATAAAATAGCACAAGCCAGGTCAATTATTTATATTTTGTTATAACTGTGAGTAATCAAAATTTAAACCTTTTATGACATTATTTTACTCGCTGTTTTTAAATTTAAAATTTTAATTCCTTATTTACATGCACACCAAGTAAGACATCTTTAAAATTATATTTTAATTTTAAACTTAATGTGTATTGTCAACAAAAACTAAAAACAGTAAGTCGGTCGAAATGAGCTGGGTAATTTTATATGTCCAGAACAGATGCCCGCATAATGCTATTTAAAACTTGCCGTAGCAGAAGAGTTACTAAATTAGAAAACTTGTTAAATAAAACTAAACTATATTTAACGAATCCCCTGTTTTTTATTAAGTCAAACGTAGGTTTAAACAAACTTATCTTTTTGCTGATCTTTTTTAACACGTAGTGGAAACCAAAATATGTGTTTTAAATTGTTCCTCTCCTTATTTTTGATGACCTCATTGAACCTACACTTTATTGAGGGTGCCGAACCACGATGCTCTGTTTTCCAAATCGATCCTGTCCTGTTTCTTCCTCTTAATTCCCTAAAAATGGGTTAGGTTACAGCTTTCTTCGTTATTGAATAAGATACTAACTATGAGTCATCAGAGAAAGAAAGAAGATACGTAATCGTATCAGCCGAGGTGTGCCGAGTCTGGCACCACCAGTGGCGTATGTAATGGAAATGAGAATAGACAAATGTAATAGTGTAAGCAAAAAATATTAATTTAGTTTCAAGGGGAAGTCGTAAGTTTTTGTTGTCAAGCTTTAAATCCAAAAGCAGAACTAAGTTAGGGCAACCCTTTACTCAAGTAATATATCATATATTTTTGCATACAATGTAATTATAAAAAGTTGTTTTAAACTTAAAAAAAACCTCAACGAATTAGTAGAAACCTAATTTAAATCCGCTCGCCTATAAATTGAGTTTGAGGAGAAGCCACCTCTTATACTTGATGTCATCGTTATTCAGAATGAATGTGCTTGACGTCGGTTATAAGAAGTACCATTTTGTCCATAACTTTTGTTGGCTATATTGAATTAGCCGCTTTGTGTTGTCGGTGATCTACGGATAGAACCGTATCTGTGGACTTAGTTTTTAATAAGTTATTTTTACCTACCCAGTTTACCACCAAACAATTTAAAGTAATATTTATAAATGTAAATATAAATAAATATATCAACAAAAATTTAAATTTTAATAAGACCAAAAGAATAACTATTATTTAATACAAAAACCTTGTTTCGTGCCAACATCAAAACATCTTTATTATATTATTTATTTTTTAGAAACAAAAAAGACATCAATTTTTTTATTATGATGATTCTTTGAAAGTTACGGATATATTATATACTTGTTGAAAAAGCTCATTTATTATAAATGTTATGATATTGGACTTTTTCATAAATGGAATCATTAAAGACACGGAAAGCCATTTACTGAATTAATAATTTATAGATTTGTTTTTAATGCATTTATTTTTGGTGTTTTATTCAATATATAAAAAAGTAATATTTTTACATTTTAAGGTCTCTATTCTCACATATCTTACAATAGAATAACCAAAGATACTTAAATAGGTGCGCAAAAAAGTACCTGGATATTGATCCTCATATACTTATAGTTGGACGGTACAAACCTTAAGTCACATGCAAGAAAAAGCACAATAGCTGGGTGTGTAGATTTTGTTTACCCAATCTTGGTTGGTCAATAATTTATCGATTAATTACGTTGTTTGGCATTTGGTCCTGTTCCTTAAAAAAGTCCAAAGGGGGAAGGGTATACAAAATAAGTTGAAATTTCAACAAAGCAACTTGAAATGTCTACTTACCAGGTTAAAATTTTAACTTATTATGTTGAAGTTCCAACTAAGTAAATTTTAAAGTACCAGATTTCAGCGTACTTAGTTGAAATTTCATCCTACTATGGTAAAATTTTAACTTAATAAGTTAAAATATTAACTTACTACCTGAAAATTTTAACATAGTAGGTTGAAATTTGGAGTAAAATGTTAATTTGTTTTGAAACACATGAATGGGTAACAGACGTCAACGCCATCTACTGACCAAAGGGCGAAGCATACTCCTCTCAACTTACGGTGTCACAGACTTGCCGAGCTGAAATAATGTTACAAACATTTGGAAATGTATGCCCAGGTGAAATCTCTACAAAGTTAGTTAAGAAATTAACTACACTATTAATTTGTTTTATTTACATGGCTCTTCTGGGCTTTTGCACGTTTGTGTGTAACTTTATCATTTTTATAGAGATTTGACTAACTTATTTCGGTGGTAGGATATTCATATACCTATAGATCCTAGACAGCTCTTTACTCTTTTTAATACATAATTTATTTTATATAGCTTGTTAAAGTTACCTTAAATGAAATAAGTGATTAAAAATCTAAAAGGTTTTTATGCTTAAGATTCGAGCCCAACGACGAACCGTGTATTGCCATTGCGATTAATGACGTTTAACTAAACTTTGGTGTGTAATATAGAAAAGGCCATTTTTTATTAAAAAAAATGCAAAATTTTAAGTTTTAAGTTCATCAAAAAATCGTTTGCCAAGCAAAATCAGTCAAAAATCTAACATTTTGCTCTTTAACTGGATATCTGGGTTATTGTTCTTGTTATTAAAAAAAAGTTACTTTCTAAATAGTTAAGTACTAGCTACCGTACGATTTTCAACTTATTTTATTATTTTGTTAACAATGATACACTAACAAAACACTAAATTATTGCATTTTATGGTACCTTTTCGGTGAAGCAAGAGCACCACTAAGGATAGTATATAAATAACTGCTACCGTGATTAGGGCATAAAGAAGTGAACACGCATTTTGGAAACTAAAAAGCTTATTTTAAATGAAATAAAAAAATCCTGTTTTGGTCTTCTGAAGATTAAAAAAAAATTATCTCGCCACTAAAAGTGACGTAACAGTATTTTTGAAATTTAACGCGTGGCTGGTAGAAGTAAACCAAATAATTTAATTAATGTAACCCATTTTTACATTGACTATAAAAAGTCAATTACTAAAGTAATACAAAAATTATAAACCATCTCCCCTTTAATTCCTGTCGTTAAAGCGACATCGCTTAGCACAATAAGTAACTTACTTTCGTTAAGTATTACATGTATACCAAATTTAAATTAATAATAAATTATGTTTGAAAGTAATAGTACAAACAAATAGAGACCGACAGACAAACAAAAATAAAATAGCATGGTTTTTTGTAATGTAGGGACCCCAAAACTTAAAAATATGCAAACACCTCAAACCGCGAGTTTTTCGCTATTACAATGTTACCCTCGCAAAATTAATTATTTGGTATTTATTTTGTTATATAATATAAAGCAAATAACCATAACGCTCTCAGAAATTATACTGCCCTTTGGCAAAATAAAATCGCAGATCAACAGCAATGTTATTTTTCAGAGATTGAAAAATAACGGCTCGGAGTTAATAAGCGAGAGAGACGTTAAGTTGTTATTATCTTACCTGGATGAATTTTCACCCATTTTCACTCTTCTCTTTACCTTCCTGATAAACACAGATGCTTAAAATAAAACTTCTTACTTCACTTAATTAAAAATTCATCATAACAATTATTATAACGCTCGCTCTCGCGTTGAAACACCAAAACAAGAAATGTTTAAATTGCACAGAGCCTGAAGTTGCACCAGAGAACTAAAGCTAAGAGCCTGAAGTTACGAAATAAAAATAAAACTAGATGTTGACCCGAATATTTTGCTTTATCGCAATATTTATGTTTTAAACACGCAATTTATTTTTGATAATAGAAAACTTGTAGCTGACTAAAAGCACATTAACGTTTTAAATGTATAATGTAAACATGTATACTTAATAACGTGAATAACACACAGAGCTAGACAGTATATACAGGGTAATCTAGAACCCGAATTTGTAGGGTTGTTTAGGAGTACAATAACCCTTCAAAACTTAGTAGACGATAACAAAAAAAATTAAAATCCTTTTAAAAACGGCTTAGAAAATACTATACTTGTTTGATTAGTGTAACAGCTGACCTATATAACTCCATAATATTAAAAGCAAACCTTTTATTTATTATATTACATGGCTTGTGCTGCCGACGCGCTCTTAATAACTGACCGGCACTTATTTTATATTTTAAATGTTTATGGCAGTTCTTATTTTAGAGTTATTTATCTGGTTTATTATTCACTGTGCTTAAACTTGCTTTTTTTGTTTGTTTTAGGCTTTTCTAGTGTTTGAAGTCATTAAAATCTGTGATTATTTGGTACAAAAAACTATAGGTTTAGTGCACCTAAATTTCACTTACCAAATACATTTTTTATCACAAACAAATTTGTTAAGAGCACAAAGTAAAGAAACTAAAAATTAGGTTTTTATATTTTATAAACATAAAATGTAAAAATCGTTTGGGCTTTTTTCTTGAAATAACGATACTTTACTCATGCAATAAAAGTAAAAAGAATATTTATGATTTAAATATAAATTAGATTGTAATGCAGTATTGAAAACACTTAAATTTTTATAAACTTTAAAAAACTTACAAAAATATTAACAATGACAATAACTTAATATTAAATAAGCTTTATAGAAATAAAAATTTTTAGTTAGTTTAAAACTTGATAAATTTCGAGGTATGACCACGTTTTAGTTGCAGCTATAGGCAAAAAAAAGCCTTATAATGTAAGGTAAAAGCTAAAGTCCAATAAAGATCCCGAAAAACACTAAAACGATAAAAATCTAAAATGCAAACAAACAGCATTACCAAATCTTTCCTTAAAGCCGCTGTTGGGCTATTTGGCGCAAAGTTGTAGAAACAAGAAGTTAAATACCTTTGTTGTAAACCTGCGAATATCTTTGCAATTCTTTTATCGGGATTTAAAGTGTTAACTTACCAAAGTCATACACGTAGTTAAAGGATTTTTTGCTTATAATCAAAAAGTAAACATCTTTTAAAGAAATAATGATACAAAATATATTTTACCACCCAGGCACATAGCCATTTTATTTAATTTTACTCCAAAAAATAAACAACATGAAATTTAAATATATTTTAAGCACCATATATTTTTTAAGGTAGTACCTATAAAAATAAACCCATAACCTACGTAAACTGCCTTTAGCTCTGCCAATAACCTTTACATTCGATCAGTTTTTAAAAAAATCTTTAATTTATATATAATTATTAATTATATTTGCTAGTTTAAACCATATGGACGTAGGTAAACAGACTTTAACTTCTGGCAGTTGTTTATTGTAAAATTGTAAATTACTTGTATTATAAATTACACAGACACACAAAAAAATAAACGTGATAAAAGTGTACTTTACACTCGCATTTCTGATGATAAAATAAAAACTCAAAAACAGGTCTAAAATATCCAAAATTTACGAAAATGACATTTTTTTTTAAATACAAAAAATTTAATGAGTTAAAAACTATACATTTAAGCTTTGAACACAATAGTTATGACTTATAGTGTACGATACCCATATTTTATCAATAAACCCAATTAATGCATAATAATATGTATTATGATAACCTGATTTTGTTTTGCACTTTTATTTGGTCTAGTAGTTTAATGTATCTGAATTGTAATAAAAATATTGATGTTAAATAAAATAAAACAAAAAGGGACCATAAGAATCAGTAAAATAATTAAAGTAAATAAAATATTTAATGCAGTCAGAAGTTACACCGTTAAATAGCACGTATGAACGCCAACCTGAAGGTGTTAGTTAATGTTATGGTTTTAATAACACTTAAATCTGGATTTAAAAGGAAATTTTATTGTTTTTATTTGGTAACTGGTATACAACGTGGTAGCTAAATACTACTCTTAAAGCCTTATGTACTATTTGCTGTTCACCGAAGCTTGGCCGATTTTTTATGGTTTAGCAACGGCAGCCAAATATTCAATATGTCAACGCAAGACTTGCTTAATATATTTTGGTTGTTTAGAATTATTGTAGTTGGTTTTTTAGTGAGTTTCTTTATGAATATTTCTTTCTTTAGACCATCGAATGCGGTATTTTTTGGACCATGCATCTTCGGTAACCTCTGACCTAATGGTTTCACCTTGTTCTCTATGTTTTTTGTGTTCCTTAACTTTAACTTCGAGGGGCCTTTTTGTTTCCCCTTTGTATACTTCACAAAAATAATTTTGTTTTAATCCAACCAATATAAGGAAAAAAATATTTTATTTTTAATTTTTAGTCCTTTATATTGTTAATATAATTTCTTACAGAGAGTAAGATGTAAGGCACAGACACAATATCAAATACTTTTAAGTTACACAAAGGGTAATTTCTGCGTAAAATTATTTATACTACAAATATAAATATCAGTAACGTCACGAGCTGTATTTACAATAAAATGGCGTCATTGTATTATTGCCTAGTAATGAGCAATATTTGAAATATTCACACCACTAGAACTCGCCCTTCTCTTACTTACCGTCTCGCAGCTATCCATTCGCCACTTAAATAACCAACTCTGTGCAAGAGCACGCGGTATTTTATGGCGGTCAACCATATAACTATAAACCCTTAGAAAATTTGCTTGAATTTATTTATTCAATAAAATAGTATTTTTGAGAGAGCAATTTGCTTTTTTTAGTTTTTTTAATTAACTTAAAATTTATTTTATAGGAATCAGCATTCTGTGGCCTCTGGTATACATACCAGAGGCCATACACAACTTCTGATATCCTAGAAAATGTTTGTTTATTTTATTTCTTTCGAAAAATTCCTAGAGTAGACTTTAAAAATATATGACGCCGCTTATAACCGCAAGCAACATTCAATACAGATTAAAATCGACCTGGCTTACATTTTAGTTTTACGGTGACATTAGGAACATTAATATTTTAAATTTTTAGTAGTGAGTCGCTTGTTTTATGCTTTTATATTGATTAATAATTAGTTTTATTCCTGACACCTAAAAACAAAATAGGTTTGGACTAACGACAAATTACACGCTACCAAGCATTGTTAAACCAAAATATTTAATTTATTATCAAGCAGCATTTAATTAAATTAAAAACGCAATTAACATGCTTAATTTCTTTTACAGTTCCTGAAGCCCGCATTCCCTTTACAGCCCGTAACATGTCCTCTACATCGGTATTCATCAGCTGGGAACCACCAGACATTGATTTGGTCAACGGAGACTTTCTAGGGTATCGCCTTACTTGGATGCAGCTAAACAACCCAAAAGTAACTCAGGAGAAATATATTCGAAATGCTAGTGTTACCGTAAGTATTCTGGATTACTTAACATAAAACGTTTTTATTAGTCCAGGGCGATCCCCTATAATGTCGCCCCCTGAAACTTTTTATTTTAGGCCTCCGAAAAATTTTGAAAGTATGCTTATGTAGGTACTGAAAAATACTTTTTTTCTACACATAAAAAAAAATAAAAAAAATATCCGTGTACAGGGAAAAAACAAAGTGTTTTTTTTTCAATGGATTACTCTAAATATAAATATATTTTTCGATTCCTCGTAAAATTCTAAGCATAATTCATGTAACATACTATATACCTAAATTTAACCATTTCTGAAATATTCGCTTTTAAAACCCTATTTATAAAATATCATAATAATAAAGTATTTTATTAAACAATTGTCAGATTAGGAAATGAAAAAATGTAACAATAACAGTAACAAAAGCAATGGGTAATTAAGTATAAAGATGCTCTTCCGGGCCTCCATTTTCTTCAACACATCGTATAAGTATTCTTCGAATTTTATCTAACTCATTTGTTATAAATGCTGGTTTATTTTTATTTTAATTATGTATTTCATTTGGTATTAAATTATTAAGATGATTCAGGTTTTTAATTTGGTGGCTGTATACACAGTTTTGTATATAACCCCAAAGAAACGCATACATGTGTGTCAAATCGGGGCTATTCGCAGGCCATTTAATTGGCGCATATCTTCCGATCCATTTAGGAAACCTCTCATTTAGGTGATTAACCACATCATGAATATGGGGGAGGAGTGCGTCATTCTGTTGAAAAATTATATTTTTTAACATATTCAAAGGCAGATGGTCTAACTAAATATTCTTCTAACTCGTTTTCCAAGAAATCTAAATGACGGGCTTTATTTAAAGCAGTATCAAAAAAATACGGACCAATAACTCGATCGCCCAGGATTGTCGTGCTTAAAACTTAAATTCCCTATAAGAATAAGGATTTTCTTTTCCCCATTGTCTGGTATTTTTTCGGTTAAATAGGCCACTTGTAACAAAGGTAGACTCGTCGGTACATAAGACTACTTTCAAAAAATTGTTGTTTATAATAATTCTATCTAGAATCAGTTGGTAAAATGTGACACAATTATCTTTTTGCATTTGGGTAAGCTGCGAAGTGGGTTTAATTTTATATGGCTTTAAATCCCATTTTTTAAGCGTTGTTTGACTTTCCCATTTGAAGTTTGCTTAATATTTTCTTCTGTTTCCCGTAGTGTCTTTAAAATGTTTCATATGGAATTGTTTGGATTCTCTTCTATGGCAAGCAAAATATTTAATTCTGCATGTTTATCTACGTTTACAATTCTTTTTCTCCTGTATAAACTGGAGCGACATTATAGGGGATCACCTTGTACAACCAATAATATAAAATAAAAAAAAAACACATTTAGGAAAAATAATGAAATTTATCTAGAAAGTATTAAGTCAAACTTAACCTAAAAGTAAGGATATATTGAAGTTTTTTAACACTACATTTTTAAGTTTTTAAAACACCCTTGCTTGTCCTAAAACTAATAAAAAACAAATTTTTAATTGCTATACAGGGTGCATCATAAATTAGATATACCAAATGAAAAAATGAAAAAAAAAAAAAATTTATCATGTATTGCCTCAAAAACAAAACTTAGACATAAATTTATTTAATTTTTTTTAACAAGTCAATGTTTTTGAATGAAATTTTATTCTGATTGCTACTGCGAGTCCTGCGCTTACTTAGGTTTATATTTATTTTTCTTAAATTGTGCAAAATATTTTGCAAAAATTAAATGTTTAGATTGCCAATCATAAAAAAAATCAATAATTTTAATAATGAATGACATCGTATGTTAGGAGTAAAAGGCTATTTAAAAAATTACAAGTATTAAAAATAACAGTCTGGTACAGTCAGATATACGTATATGTTAAATAAATCAATATTCTTTTACACTATGTGAGATTTAGATATGATTGCACTTACACTTTTATTTCCCTTTTGCAATTTAAAAGTTTAACTTTGTATCAAATTGAACAATTTGTACTTTAATTGGTTCTTTATAATACTATCTGAACATATACTAAAATAAAAACTTATTTATTACGTAACGTAAGAGCTTTTTTAGAACTTTTTCCATGAAGGTCCAGTGATATTGCTTTTAAAATATAGCACATTTCAATCAAAATATCAAATTTTATAGTCAGAAAAGCTACAAAAATTATACGACAAATTCTAATATAATCGGTATAATCCGTTACAAAGTTACATTTTACAGCTATTTTCTCGGAGGTTATCGTTAATGTTAACTTTTTATATTAAGATTTATTACAGTATAGTCTTAAACCGTTAACATTCAGATTTAAGACTCGTAAAAATTGAAGATAAAATAGCCGTTTCATTATAATTTTATACATGTTATAAGATATAATCGACTACATTTTTTAAGGATGGCCCATGTTTGGGAGACAGCAGCTATACTTCAAATATTGCCTTATTTAAAGCTCCCATAGGTTTTGTCCCTATTTAAATAGAAGTTGTACCGGGTGTCCAAATAAAAAAGGACGCCGGCTAAATCTCAGAAAATGTTTATCGCACAGCGTTGGGGAAAAATATTTTTAGTGAAAGTGGTCAAGAGAAATAGCTGAAAATTATTTTCAAGTTTCTGAAATGGCCGCTAGGGGGCGTAACTGTAATCTTGAATCTAAAAAAGTAATGTTTTTGTATATTTTGCTATACTAACCTAACAAAAAATACCCGATTTTTAAAGTCGAGGATAATTTAAACCTTTTTTGTTTGACAATTTTTGCTGTATCTCTAAAAATAATGTGTAAAAACAACCTGTATCTTCGAAACAGCTAAGCCGATTTCAACAAACTTGGGCTAGTTAAAAAGAACTATTCTTGGGCTATAAATGTTATATTATTTGAAGTTTTACATGTCGCCGCTAGAGGGCTTTTTTAATTCCGACAGAAATAGTTAATTTTCTCAAAAAAATTAAATGCATTGGCATGATTTTTTTTTCACAAAAATAGTAGCTACATGATGCTTTAACAAGGTCGCAAAAATCATTCTCGATATTTTGTTCGTTACGTAAAATTTAGACCAAAGAAAATTTTATACGTCAATATCTCAAAACCTATAAAAGCTTCAAGAAATTTTATATGACATAAATTATTATATTATATTATAATGAATAAATCGAATTTTAAGGATTTTTTAAAGGTATACCTTTGGAATTTGATTTTTTTATTATAACTCGTATAGTATTGCATTTAGACCAAAAGATTACATAATCTAAATTAAAGGATTTTTAAAAATTCATAATAAATGTTTATATAAAATTTCTTGTAGGTTTATAGTTTTTGAGGTATTAACGTATAAAATTTTCTTTGACCTAAATTTTAGGTAAGGAACAAGATCTCGAGATACGGTTTTTGTGAGCTTGTTTAGGCATTATTTAGCTACTCTCTTATGAAAAAAAAATATACTAATGCATTTAATTTTTTTAGGAAAAGTAACCATTTCTGTCGGAATATCGAAAAAAGCCATTTAGCGAAGACATGTGAAACTAACAAAACTTTAAATATTATAACGTTTATAGCCCAAGAAAAGCTCTTGTCAACTAGCCTAAGCTTGTTAAAATTGGCTTAGCCGTTTTGAAGATACAGAGTGGTTTTTACGGAAACCTTTAAATACCCCCCACCACTTTATTTTTAGAGATACAGCAAAATTTGTCAAACAAAAAAGGTTAAAATTATCCTCGACTTTAAAAATCAGGTATTTTTTTGTTAGGTTAATGTAGCAAAATTCACAGAAACATCACTTTTTTAGATTCAAGATAGCAGTTACGCCTCCTAGCGGCTATTTCAGAAACTTAAAAATACTTTTCAGCTATTTTTCTTGACCACTTTTACTGAAAATACTTTTTTCCCAACGCTGTACGATAAACATTTTCTGAGATACAGCCGGCGTCCTTTCTTATTTGGACACCCGGTACATAATAAATCTTTGAAGTAACATTTTAACTGATTTTATGTTACTTTATAAAACACTCGTATTGTTAAGTGCTTAAGCTAAATTGTTGTTTTAAAATTATCTGCAAACGTATTTAGAGTATTTTTCGAAATAGGTAATTACTACGAAGTTTTCGTTATATCTATTAATTACATTATAAACTAAAATTGTTATTTACATTTAAAAATGCCCTGTTTTTGGGTAACATTTTTCTACATCCAAGACAGTTACGCCACTTAAAAATGAGGCCGTAAACCTATTTTTAAACGTCTTTACACCGTTTAAATTAGTGGTCTTTCTTGGGGTAAATATCAACTCAGTTTATAAGACCCTGGTGTCCGGTTTGCGAATACGCTTTCTTACCCTTATTAAAATTTACATTATTTAGCTTACTTCTTAGCAAGCACCAGTTCTTTTAAGAAACACAACCTGAGCTGAGAACAGTTGTAAGAAGATTTATATTATTTTAAATAATACTTCAAACATTTTTTCAGTCCGTAACCTCAAAGTTTTTTTTTGACAGTTTTAAAGCAGACATATTTCTGCATTATTTATTGTGTAACGTAACCCACTAATAAGTATGGTCAATACAAAGCTGGGACGGATCCTCCAAAAAAGAAATCGATATCGATCGATCAGAATCATTATTCATTTTTAAGGGAAAAATGAATCGAATCTAGGAAATCAATTCCTATTGATCAGATCACGAATCCGGATCATCTTTACTTTTTGTACTTAATACACATAATACTACATAATCCAGATGATAAATCAAGCGTCAATGATTCTAACACAGAGCCCGAGCAGCGAAATATAATTTTAACATTATTTTAAAGTGCTCTAGCTCTTAGTCAAATCAGTTTTTAGTAAATATTTTTAGAATTTGAATATGTTATTTTAGCAATCAAGTGTAATTAAGTACCGTTTTCTGCTTGCAAAATATATATTTTTTTAATTTTAAATTTATTTTTGTAAGCCACCCTAAATAGAAATAGTAAAATGTCCCATTCAAAAGTCCCTTAGGTTTATTTACAGGATAACATATTAACAATTATAAAGATCAAATGCAAGCATAATTTATGCCCGTTTTTGGATACCAAACTCTACGGTTACCAAAAAATGTTTCATTTAAATTTACTTTCTCTGGACCTAAAAAAGAACATATTTTGGTTAAAAATCACATATTAGGTGTGTTTTTTCCTATTTAAGGATTTAAATAGGCAGATGTTTTAAAATTTATCATCTTTATTTCCGAAAATCAATGAGATGCTGATTAGGAATCTTAGGTAAAAATTTGAAAATTTTAAATGAAACATTTAAAATGGTAGATTTTGGCATTAATAAACTTGTTTGCCTCAGATTCAGGTATAAGGGTTTTTGAGGTTGCAACGCCAAAATTTGAAAATTAACAATCCTAGGTCAAAATTTGAAAACTTGAAATGGCGTATTCAAGATCGCGCATTTTGGTATTTAATAACCGATTTATCTTAAATTAGAAATGTAAGTAGTCGATTCCTTTTGAAATAGGATCCTTTCAAAAAGGAATTGATTTCGGATCATTTTAAAATTATATAACGAATCAGTATCACGGATCCTATTTTTCAAAAGTAATCGATTCCAGCCTTCGGATCCTTAAAAAGAAATAGATTCCTGGATTCGATTTCAAAAGATTTGATTCCTACCCAGCTCTGAGTCAGTAAATGTTTATTGAGTTAAGGATAAAGAAAAAAAAAGCTTATCCCTGGACAAATTGACTCTGGACCGTAAATTTTGTTACATGACCAAAGAAAGATTGAAAAACAATCTTTTTAGCTTAGTTTTATGGTCGTCGGTGTCAATTAACGTTTATACCTATTTATTTAAAATAATCATTTATATAATACTTTGTTTGCTATAACTTTTTAAATAAAGACAGAAATATTAAATAAGTATAAATACCTTACTTTAAGTCTTTAGATATAAACTTTTAAATTAAATGATAATTTTAAACGAATGGCATACCAATTTACGTGGTTTACTCTTTTCAATTCATTTTCTCGTCCATATACGGTGTAAGAAATTACTGTATCTTATACAGCAGAGTTGCTTCCATTTTCACGACGAGACACCTAAAATATAGAGTTTTATTGTAATGCCACATACACCATTTTGTTTTAAATACAAAATCTTCGCAGAAATAAGAGTGTTATCATAGATCTCACTCTTGTACTGAAATTGTTTTATGCAAATGAAGTGTAATATATTTAGCTTTTAGCACTAGAAATAATTTGTTACCTTAGTATTGAAGCTTAGGACAAAAAGTAAAGCCTTATTAAAATTTAATAGTCTTTTTTATAGAAAGACATTTTATTTGCCCAGCTTTAACCTAACCTAAGAAGACAAGTATATTTATATATATATATATATATATATATAATTATTAAAGCAAAAATTTTTAAAAATGTACTTTTTATTAAAAGCCATAAAATTTTTGGTGTGTTTCACTTTGCTTTGGTAGAACTAAAAGTAGGATTAAGCGCAATAGCTTCATAATTTATAATTTAACTTACTTGGAAAATATTAACAGTTTTCATGAGAACTAAACTAGATATTTGTTTTTTACACATTTTATACATTTGAAGTCAACTTTTGCCAAAATTTCAATATTTTTGAATTATCAGAACAGCAGGACAAAATATACCTTAAAGGTTTATTTTGTCATCATAAAACAAGAACTTGTGGCTTGTTTAAAGAACTATTAAATTAGTTTAATTCATTATAAAAAAAGTACATGTACATAGATTAACTTTTTAAGATTTAGTTTTTGATTTGATTTTTACGAATATTAAATTTGTTAAGATCAAACAGTAAATGGTCGAAGCTTTAACTTTCAAAATATCTCCTTTTTAATATTTTGAATAAGCAAAACACCTATCTTATTCAAACATTTATATTATCTCTCTTAATAAAGGCCAAAAAAACTTTTTTGGCATAATACAAATATAATATAATCAATCTGGCCGTATTATAATGAGCTTTGTACAAATGATGTGAACTAACTATCCATTAGCCATGTTTAATTCTACTTTTGGATCATAGATCATAGTCACAGAAACATTAATATTAAAACGTGTGTATACTATTTAATTGGCGCAAATGATTTAATTTCATCAAATAAGGGTTAGAACTCTAAAATTTTAATGATCATAAACGCGAAATTCCCATAACATTTGTTGGTTATAATAAAACCTCATTGTTTTGTAGTCTAATGATGGCTTTAAACTTCATCCGCGATTAGTTAAACAAACGTTAAACTCGGCAAATACACAATGTATATAAATTAAGCCTGCAGAATGTCCTGCATCTAATGGCTTAGTGGAAAATTGTATATAGAGTGGTCAGATAAGGACAAAATTAGGGATGTAAAGAAAATGAAAAAAAAAATAGATAAAATAAATATTATTATTTAAAGAAATATACTTATAAAAAGTACACTAACGTAATTGTTTTTTTAATCTTTATGACTGCCCACGAAGGTTTATATGGAGCCTTACTACTAGTTACCGTAAATGCGGTGAACTTACTTAATTTAAGTTTATGTAAACGTATTAGGTCATGTCAGTATACAGGTTATATAAAATACTTTAAAAAAAGATATAGTTTTTATTGAAAATAAATAATAAATTAAAGCTTTCTCTCAAACATTTTTACAAAATTGGTAAGCATCTAGCTTTTTTCTGCCTCCAAGAACACAAAGTAATTAACACGGAAATAAAGCCTGCAAGATCTTGTAGACCAAAAAACTTTTGGTAATTTCTATTGTTTTAAAGCTTCTGAGAGAGTTATATATTTTTTTTTTTTTACTTTATTTAAAGTAGGTATTATAAAGAAAGTTTCAGTTATTACTATTTTTCTTTATTCCCAAGAAAGGTAAAACATTTAGCTATTGGGTCCAATATTTCATTTTTTTAGCCGCAATTTTTATGTCATCAAATGAATGTTTATTTAAATAGGAATCTCGAGTTTTTTACAGACCTTATTTAAGTATTTAATTTATTACAATAAGGATCATAAATCCATTAGAAAATTTCTATTTATTTGCATAGTTGCTATATCTAAAGGAAAAAAGACCAATTAAAATTTTTTTATTGCAATTTTTAAATAATGTAAAAAAAATTAAATGCGCATCATTTAATAATAGATTAAGTTAATTAAAGAAAGTTAATTAAAAAAATATTACAACCATACATTATAAAATCTGACACAAAATTGGTATGGTGTGTAAATATGTTTTAAAAAGTATAATTTATAAAATTAGAATGTGTGTAAGCTAACTAGATTAGTTTAATTATTTTTTAAGTCGTTTAGAACTTATAAACAATGTTAAGATAAGCTTTACTTGTTAGTAAGTGATATTCTCTATTTTTGATAAGTTTTTAAAGAATGTGCAAATGTGGTCTTCAAATGTGTTTAATTTTCCCAATATCTTGTTAGATAATTAATGTAGGAAATAACATATATATAGCCTAACAAGAGTTAGGCTAGAATTATACTAAATAAGGTATCTTATGGAGGGTCGAGATTTCTTATTCATAGCAAATTGATAGCATAGTTTTGTCCCTAAGAGCCACTTAAGCATACGTGGGGTCAACGCCAAGGGACTAATTCTACTAAAATGCCTTAGAGAAGCTTGTTAAGGGCAAACTATGGAAACTAAATTGAACATTTATTATTCAAGAATCATTTTATAAAATGATTTTTATTTGCCTAGACAGCAGCATTTTGCTGAAAACTAAGATACGTATCGCTTACGTGGTGGTAAATGACACGATAAAATTATTTATTAACGTATTTTTAAAAGTATTTTATCGTATGCAAACTTGATTTGCTTCAGATAAGAATAATTTTAAAATGTATATTATTTTCAAAAAAAAATGAGCTAGAAGTCTTAAAATTTAAGGTGGTTATTTTTATACAGTTAATAGGTATATTTGTTATTGCTTTTTTATACATAGCACTGACAAAAATATCGGTAAAGGCCCCGCCCGCAAACTCTCTTGGAATTAAATTTCTTTTTCATGTCCAGCTGATTTATAAAGATGAAAATATTTAAAATGACAATATTGTAACTGTTTGTCACGTTTATCTTGGAAAAAAATACACCTGTATTTCAATTTTACCTTTAAATTTTACTTTTTTTTTTGGTACGCATATAACCTTACGAAATACGCCGATGGACACCCATCAAACTGCTAATCAATTCTAGCGTTGCTTATAGTCCGGGAGGCCACGGCAAAAAAGCTGGCCAATAAGAGATGCGCATAAAACATTTTTTTTTATATTACTATGAACTGAAGTCAATTCAATGCCGCACTGGTGCCTCAGCTCAGCGGGTTCAAATTGCATTTTTTTACATAGGAAAAATTGTGAAAAATCGTTTTTTTATCAATATAACTTAAAAACTATTGATTTTAGGAAAAAAAACTAAAAGAGCTACAAAAAACCTATTAAACAAAAAATGTGCAAAATACAATTAAATTAAATTTTAAACATTAATTCAACTGAAAAAAAAATATGTGCTACGTCTATGTGGATGCTTTATATCTGGCAGGACGCTTGCCATTTCTCTATGTTCTATGTTGCTATTATTTATATTATTTGACTGTAAGCCTTGAGAAAGTAGATAACTTAATAAAAAAGATGTTTTAGATATTTAACACTAAATAAACTATAAAAAAATGATTTTAAAAATATATATTTTTTGCCAGATCATTCTGAACGAGTTACTGTCTTTGTAAATTATTTTTATTATTATTAAAATAGATAATAAAAATATTTAAACAATGAGCTATACAGATAGTAGCATAGGAGATCGAGAAATGTTAAGCGTCCTGCTATGTATATAACATCCAAATAGAGGAGACACTAATTTGTTTTAATAAAATGGTGTTTAAATTTTCTTTTAGTTAAAGTTTCCAGTGAATTGAAACGGGGACAGTTATTGGACCAAATTAAAAAAAACATATATATATATATATATATATATATATATATATATATATATATATATATATATATATATATATATATATATATATATATATATATATATATATATATATATATATATATATATATATATATATATATATATATATATATATATATATTATATATATATATATATATATATATATATATATATATATATATATATATATATATATATATATATATATATATATATATATATATATATATAATAAGTTTTTGTTTCTTGGTATAGGTTTTTTGTTATTTGTTATTTAAGGAAACACATCACTTTGACGTTTGCCATTATATTGGGCTTTTTCAAAAACATTTATTTTTGGTTATCAACCTAAAAAGGGAACAAAATTAACTATAGATTTTACATTACATAAAGAAAAACAAACAACAAAAACATCACGATTTTACAATGGCACTACGATGATTTAATATACATTTAAAGACATTTTTTAAAAATTTTTTAATTTTTAAAATAGCACCTCAAAAGAAACATCTTGGGAATCGGACTATTTAAAATGTATTGGTACAAATAACTTAGAATATGTTAAAAAATTCTTATATTTTATTTTTTGTTATTAGGAATTTTAGATTTATAAGAAAGTAATGTTGATTTTACTTGTTATTTTTTTTTATTTAGATTTAATTTATAAAAGTAATTTACAAAATTTATATACAGGTTGGTTTAAAATTAGGAGTTAGGATGGTTAACATATTAGATTATGATATATGTTGGGGTTTTGCTGATATCTTGTTTGTCATTGAAGCTTGTGGTTTTTTTTTTTTATATGAATCATTTCCTTAATTAAAAGTTTCTGGTGATGATTTTCTTGGTAAGAATTGCAGTGTTTTTAAAATTGAATTCATGTTTCAAATTTGCTTCATGTTTGTGTAGAGCTGTAGAAGCGTTTTTCGTATATTTGTGCCCATTAAGTCTGCTATCAAGATATTGTGTTGTTTTACCAATATATTTTTGGGCAATTTAAACATGGAATTGAGTAAACCAGGTTTGACTTTTTTTCTTAGGACTTGGCTCTTTAAGGGGTAAATAGTGATGATAAAAGGTTTTGGGCCTTGTGGCAACAACTTGTATGTTTTGCCAGAATATATTTTATTTTTTCGGACAATTTTGGGAGTATGGCATGCAAATTTTTCCCTGTCAGTAACGGGATATTTTTTGTTTTTTTTTTTATTGGTAAATTAAAAGTGCGTTTTTTTGATAATTTTTGTTTATTTGTTTAATGGGAAAATTATTTTTTTTTAAAAGTGTTTCTTAATTTTTTTTAAAATTTGGACGTAGTTCTGATGAATTTAAATTTAATGCCCTATCAGTTAAACCAATTATTACACTATTTTTTGTGAAATTGGGTGATTTGAGTTATAATTTAAATCGTCCTGACCAAGTATTTTTTGTGTACCATTTAGTTTAAGGCATTCGTATTTTCACTCTTTTTAAAGGTTAAGTCGAGAAATTAATTTCATTATTAATTTCGATTTCAGACGTAAATTGTATTTAGGGTAAAAATTATTGAATAAATTCACTAGCTCATCTACTTGACTTGATGGTAATGCTGTTAAGCAGTCGTCAACATATCTTTTATAAAAGATTTTTGGGAATCCCATATATTTAGTATTTTTCTTCTAAGTATTCCATAAAAAGTTGCAACAGTTGAAGATATCGGTAAACCATGAACCGTCAAATTGTTGATAAAATTTGTCTTCATGTTGGAAATAATTGTTATAAGTGTTAAATTTACTTTCGATGAAGGTATTTCATTAGAAGTATGTTTTTTAAACAATTTCCCATTTTCCTAATTATTTGATATAAAGATCATTAGGTATATTGATAAAGAAACGACATCAGTACACTAGTTTATGGTTGAAAATTTTAACAGAATCAATGAATTTTTAAAACTAAATGAATCTTTAATATAATAATCTTTTTAAGTAATTTTTGGGAATCGCTTAAAAACTTGGATAAATTGTAAAAAGGGGATTGAATACAGATACAATCGGTATCAACGGAACACCGCGTAGTTTACAACCCGTATTTTGGGTGCGACTGAATTATGATCATGAGTTTTTTGTCGGATTCCGAAATAAGATTTTGGACAAGATTTTCTTTAAAGACGTTATTTTTAATTTGATAAGAGAGTTGGACACTTCGAGTTTTTATAGTTTGGGGATTGAAAAAAGGTTTCCATTTAATTTTGAGTCGCGTGTTCATGATTACAGTTTTGTTGCTTTTATCCGGTTTTAAAATTTTAATATCAGGTTATCTTTAATAAATTGTTTGCTTTTAATTCGTTTATTAATTTTGTTAGTAAAATAGTTTTTTAGTGTTTTATGTCTTTATTTTTATTTATAATTTTGTTATTCGTTTACTAACCCTTTCCCTAATGGAATCTTGATTTCACTAGTTATCATGTATGGCAGATTCTAAGCAGTTTATGTATTCTTTGTGGGGAAAACTGCTTTCATTAACCACAGGCAAAGAAAATTTATCACCCAATGCCAAGACCTCAGCATATCATCCGGTATAGGTTTATCAGAAAAGTTAGCCAATTACTAGTATTCACTTTATTACTCGGTATTGATGCTTTAGTTATTAAATTTGATAGTTTCTTTTGATTTTTAAATTTAACGTTAAATTTAAAAATTTTTTCTTGTTTTAGCTTTTCATAG
The DNA here is from genome assembly GCA_019359885.1 of Listronotus oregonensis. Lineage (NCBI taxonomy): Eukaryota > Metazoa > Arthropoda > Insecta > Coleoptera > Curculionidae > Listronotus > Listronotus oregonensis. Next base: position 62,396 of record JAHBCN010002178.1, read on the forward strand.
TAAATAAAAATTTTTGAAAGTATCTGGTGGCAATATTTGTTTTACGTACTCGAAGAAAATTTAATCATATTATTAATAGTTTTAAAAAATAAAATTTTAAATCTCACATTCAAGCTACAAATATTTTAACTAACTTGAGTCTAAAATTAACTTAAGATTTACTTAAACAAATATTCACCAGATACTTTCAATAATTTTATTTACTATGAAAAAACTAAAAAAAGAAAAAATATTTAATTACGTTAAATTTAAAAATCAAAAGAAACTATCAAATTTAATAACTAAAGCATCAATACCGAGTAATAAAGTGAATACTAGTAATTGGCTAACAAATATTTCTGATAAACCTATACCGGATGATATGGCTGAGGTCTTGGCATTGGGTGATAAGTTTCTTTGCTCAGGTTAATGAAAGCAGATTTCCCACAACAGAATACATAGCTTGCTTAGAATCTGCCATACATGATAAACCTAGTGAAATCAAAGATTCCATTAGGGCAAGTGTAGTAAACGTAATAACAAACCATAAATAAAATTAAGACATAAAACACTAAAAAAACTATTTTACTAACAAAATTAATAAACGAATTAAAAAAGCAAACAATTTATTAAAGATAACCCTGATATTACAATATTAAAACCGATAAAAGCAACAAAACTGTAATCATGAACACAGCTGACTACAAAATTAAAATGGAAAACCTGCTTGAATACCCAAACCTATAAAAACTACGAAGTGATCCAACTAACTCTTATCAAATTAAAAATAACAGTCTTGTAAAGAAAATCTTGTCCAAAATCTTATTTCAGAATCCGAGGCAAAAAACTCATGATCACATAATTCAGTCGCACCCAAAATATACGGGTTGCCTAAACTACATAAGAACGGTGTTCCGTTGATACCGATTGTATCATGTATTCAATCTCCATTTTACAATTTATCCAAGTATTTAGGCGATTGCCTCTCAAAAATTACGTAAAAACGATTATTATATTAAAGATTCATTTAGTTTTAAGGAATTCATTGATTCTGTTAAAATTCCTACAGACCATAAAACTAGTGTCACTTGATGTCGTTTCTCTTTATACCAATATACCTAATGATCTTTTATATCAAATAATTAGGGAAAAATGGAACTTGCTTAAAGAACATACTTCACTTAATGAAAATACCTTCATCGAAGCAGTAAATTTAACACTTACTAACAATTATTTCCAACATGAAGACAAATTTTTTATCAACAATTAGACGTTGCGCGATGGGTTCACCGATATCTTCAACTGTTGCCCAACTTGTTATGGAATACTTAGAAGAAAAATACTAAATAATATCAGCATTCCAATAATCTTTTTAAAGATATGTTGACGACTGCTTTACAGCATACCATCAAGTCAAGTAGATGAGCTAGTGAATTTATTCAATAATTTTCACCCTAAAATACAATTTACGTCTGAAATCGAAATTAATAATGAAATTAATTTTCTGACTTAACCTTAATAAGAAGTGAAAATAGCGAATGCCTAAAACTAAATGGTACACAAAAATACTTGGTCAGGACGTTATTTAAATTATAACTCAAATCACCCAATTTCACAAAAAAATAGTGTAATAATTGGTTTAACTGATAGGGCATAAAATTAACTTCACCAGAACTACGTCCACAAATTTTAAAAAAGTTAGAAACACTTTGAAAGAAAATAATTTTCCCATTAAACAAATAAACAAAATTATCAAACAACGCACTTTTAAATTTTACAACAATAAAAATAATACAAAAAATATCACAGTTACTGACAGGGTAAAAAATATGTTGCCATGCCATACTCCCAGGAATTGTCCGAAAAATAAAATATATTCTGGCAAAACATGACATAGTTGTATGCCACAAGGCCCAAAACCTTTTATCACCTATTTACACCCTTAAAGAGCCAAGTCCCTAAGAAAAAAAAGTCAAACCTGGTTTACTCAATTCCATGTTTAAATTGCCCAAAAAAATATATTGGTATACAAATATACGAAAAACGCTTCCACAGCTCTACACAAACATGAAGCAAATTTGAAACATGAATTCGATTTTAAAAACACTGCAATTCTTACCCAAGAAAATCATCACCAGAAACTTTTAATTAAGGAAATGATTCATATAAAAAAAGAACCACAAGCTCTCAATGACAAACAAGATATCAGCAACCTCAGCCACATATATCATAATCTAATATGTTAACCATCCTAACTCCTAATTTTTAAACCAACCTGTATATAAATTTTGTAAATTACTTTTATAAATTAAATCTAAATTAAAAAAAATAACAAGTAAAATCAACATTACTTTTCTTATAAATCTAAAATTCCTAATAACAAAAAATAAAATATAAGAATTTTTTAACATATTCTAAGTTATTTGTACCAATACATTTTAAATAGTCCGATTACCAAGATGTTTCTTCGAGGTGCGTATTTTAAAAAATTAAAAATTATTAAAACAATGTCTTTAAATGTATATTAAATCATCGTAGTGCCATTGTAAGTCGTATGTTTTTGTTGTTTGTTTTTCTTTATGTACATGTAAAATCTATAGTTAACTTTGTTCCGTTTTTAGGTTGATAACCAAAAATAAATGTTTTTTTGAAAAGCCCAATATAATGGGCGAAACGTCAAAGTGATGTGTTTCCTTAAATAACAAAAAACAAAAACCTATACCCAAGAAACAAGAAACTATTATAAATAAATGGTTTAAGAAAGTTGAAAAAAAAAAAAAAAAAATATATATATATATATATATATATATATATATATATATATATATATATATATATATATATATATATATATATATATATATATAGTGCCACCATATTATCCCCCACTGCCTTGACGTATATGTGTATTAGTTTGTTTCATGCAATTAATAGAACATTTTGAATTCGTTTTCAAATAAATTGGAGTTGATATACTTACTTGTACTAAAAAAATATTGTTATTAGCGAAAATTTTGCTTATATATTCTTTATTCCTTATTTTATTAAAAATGTGTATATAAAATTTTTTATAAAGCTTATTAAGAGTTATATTTTTGTCTCATACATTTTTTCGTAGTTCTTTTAGTTTTTAAGATATTTGCGTTTTTATTTTAAATTTAAATCGTTAATATCTCAAAAAATAAAAGAACTACAAAAATTTTATAAAACAAAAATCACGCTAATTAAACCATTAAGTTTAATTATATACCTTGTTTTCCTAAAATAAATAGTTTTCGAGTTATATTAAAAATGCTGAAAATGCAATATTTACATTTTTTCGTACTTGAAGATTAATAATGAAACTGTCAAAAAAATGTATCAAGCATCTGAAATCTGAGTATATGGTACCTAGTACTTAGGCTTTATACAAACATTCGTGGGATGTTTTGAAAAAAAAAAAATTAGGCTTATATTTTAAAGAAGACGTGATGGATTAACATATAGAAAATACAAGATGGCCACATTGAAAAAGAAAAATTACATTTTGATTTGCTTAAATTCAGCAGCTGAAGAAATAATATAGTGTTTTGGATAAAGCTTACATACACAAAAAGAATAAATGTATTTGTAAACAGGAATATAATAATATGCATATGGGTCCTTATTAATAAAAAATAGCCCAGTAGAGAACAGGTTTGTTTCGTTTCACTTTAATTTATTTTTGGTAACCTTAGTTTCGGATTGCTGACATAATCAAAATCTAATTAAATTTGAAAAAGTTTATATTAAGTTCTATCCCATACAACTAAGGTGAAAGTGTTTATTATTGTTAGTTAACAGACTGACTCTATCCATGACTAAAACTTTGGCCAATGAAAGTTGGTAACAATGTTTACATCATAATACGTATACGGGTGAAAACACTTTACATCCTTACAAACTTGCAACTCAAACTTTGTTACATTATGCACAATAAATTTGGGTGCATGTAGACACCAATTTATAGATAACAAATAGGATTGCTAAACAAAGTCAATATATATTGTATACAATGTTTGACCTTAATTGAATAGAACCGATGCCTATTTAATAACTGAGTATTTATTTGAGAACTAGGGAGCTTTCGGTAGTGAGACCGAAAATATTATTTAGAGCGTTTCTACATTAAACAGAAACCTCCTGAGAGCAAAACCTATCATACAAAGTTGATAGATTACCCTAGTTTTTTTTCGCAAGTTCAGTAATCCATTATATTTTATAATTTTAATTAGGCTACTATTATTTGTATTTCTTAGAAAGATAGCACATTATGTGTAAATCATTAAATTCACGTATATTACTTCACATACCATATCAGCCCAGTTAATGTATAAGTTTAGTGAGCTATCTGGTCAAAAGAACTTGATACCATAAACAATAGCAGATTCTTATACATTTGTCCTATTCTTGATTACACTTTTTTTAAATGCAGTGTTTTTCCCTTCGTAGGTTTAAAGGTTTTTTTTTATTGTAGGTAATCTTGGACTAGAATTGTTTGGGTCTAACAATACCTGTAATAGCAGAATTAATTGTTTATGGTGTTAACGAAATACTGTTTTTAGTTTAAGATCAAAACTTTAATATAATATACACAGTAGCCAACTTAAGAAACTTAAAAAAAACATTTTGTAGAAGTTTTTTGAAACACCGTTATTTATTATAAATATTTTTTTAAAAGGTTTTTGCTTTAAAAGACACAAGCAATTACTCATAAAAACAAAATTTAAATATTAAAAAAACTCTTTTTACATTTTATTTAGCTAAATCGTGATATAATCTGTTTAAACATCGCCTGAAGGGCTTAATTAAGATTCCAAAACATAATTAGAAGTAAGCTCGTTGGGAAACAGACATTCTAACCAGATGTTAGCATCACTTAGATCTAAATTTTTTACTTAAATCATTGTGTAATCATGCTCTCTGCTTTGTGTGTGATATAATTACTGTTACCTGACTGATTGTGTATGCTCTAATAACGGGTGATTTTGCGAGAAATTTGTTTTGCCCCACAGCAAATTACCTTAAAATACCGGGTGAGCCAACCCAAGTATCCAAGATATAGAAGATATAAGGCATGCTTCGTAAAAAAATAATAAGAGTAAAAGGAATAAGGAACATTTTTTATTGCGCAACTTAGAGGAATTTTATGTAGTCTGTGTTTAAACCTGAACAAAGACAATTAAATCTTGGCCTTTAGGTATTAAATTTATTTTTTATATATATATATATATATATATATATATATATATATATATATATATATATATATATATATATATATATATATATATATATATATATATATATATATATATATATATATTATATATATATATATATAATTATATGTATAATATGTAAATTTGAATTCCCAATTTGAAAGTTTGACAATTATGTATTGTTTTGCGAAAATGTAAGCCTTATGTGTTCTTTCTCTAAATAAATTAAAAAGCATTTATTTGTGACCAGAGATTTTGAAGATATTTTCAACAAATTTAGTAAGAATTACCAATTTCAGCAAGAAGTGTGTCAGATCTTTTTAAATTGTGCAAAAAGTATTCTTTCATGCAGGTGGGTCCAATATTTTAAACGAAACCTTGTGACTCCCTTTAAATATATTGGCAAACTTAAAGAAAAATTTTCCAATCGTTTTTGGTTCTTTAATAGTTTAATGTGAAAAATAAAATATATAAAGGATATAGATTTTCTAAGTGACCCAAAGCAGATCCTTTTTATTTGTTCTACATAAAAAAAAAACACGTTTTAAATATATGTGACCAGGTCTTTTTTCAATCTGGGCTTATTCACAAATAAATTTCTAAATATATATATTTTTAAATCAAACTTTTAAATAAATTAAAATCGCAATTGATAAATCACATTCACACATTAAAGTAAATAATCAAAAATGGCATATGTACTAAATAAAAGATTATAAAACTAAATTATAAAATATTCTTATTTTAGAGAATAACCCAGCATTAATGTATCATTTTCCACATAGCGTTAATTGAGCCATTTTCTTAAAAGATTAATTTCCTTTAATTTATTTTGAAAATAATTGAGGTATTTATTTCAAAGCTTATATCTTATTAACAGATTAAACTAATTGTAGGTTTAAGAGCATCAAATAGAATGTGCTCCTTTAAAGGTTTGCAAATTATAAAAATAATACATAATTTATATGTCTTTTAAGGTAAAAGAAAGTACTGTGGGATATATAAAAGAATAAAAAAAAAGTTTAGGACCCAAAACTATAGTTTAATTACTTGTGAATAACAAAAACATAAAAATTATAGGCATATATTGCATGCCTCATTTTTATTATATTGATTTGGCTTCAGTAAAATACGATATGTAAAAGCTGCAAACTTGCATTTGGTTATTAATTTTTCTCGGCACAGATCAAATTTTAATTTTAAAAATAACCCCTTTATCAGGGTTGAGATTTAGATTATGGAAATTTTTGCTAATTTCTTTAAGACGACGTTAATTAACAGCGGCTCTAGCAGCTGCAGCTTTATGAACAGATGAAGAAATGCACAAATGAGCGACTTTGTTATTTTCTTTTATATTAACCTTTTCAAATTGGGTCATGTTTATGGTAAAAAAGATAAGTGTTTAATAATAAAATTAAAATAGGTTAGCTTTGTTTGATCTCTCACAGCTTTCTATTGGAGCACATGGATTAGTAAAATGAAACTGGTTAATAAACAAAATGTACATTTTTTTTTTAATGTAGAGTTGTCTACTGTGTTGGTGTATTTCTAAATGCAAAACTATAAAAAGTACATAAAACAATTTAAATTTTTATTTATCAAATTACAAATATGTCTATTTAATAATTGATTTTGAAAAAATTATATTAATAATACATTAATCAGGTCGATATTAGGTTAAAGTGGTTCTGTAATTAGCGTCTAATACTAAATTTTCGCCAAACGTCTCTTTTACCATCCTATAATATCTCATTTACCTTTAAGTAAACAATTTTCATTAAAGATCAACTCCACTAATTCTGTTTCAGAAACACATAATTGCAAATCTACTCCCCCATACGGAATACCACGTCGGCTTAAGCGTATTCAACCCCGAGGGATATGGTCCAAATACCACATTACTAATAATCACAGACGAAGGGCGTAAGTATTACAATTAGTTGATACTCCCTATCCTTAGACAGGCCTTGTTTTAAACTACGTTAAAGGTAGGAAATTGCTAGACCCTTTAGGATAAAGGTGTATTAACAAGATGCTGGAAACGATGCGGCTATACTCAAGCTTTTAGAACTTATCCGGCTGTAAGTTAACGGTCTCTCCAAAATCTTTGATCAAAACCGGCACTAGTTTTTACTTATAATTGGATAGCCTTAGAATTAAATAAGTTGTTATTTTCCCTTTTATTATTGGCATTTAAAGTTTTTATTTAAGGTATATTCAGAGGTAAATTATTAAATCTATATAAAGTCCCGTTGGTGGATACTTTATAATAGAGATTTACAGCAAACTGGGGTTTATGGTATTTTCGGTAAAGCATCGATTAATGTGCCTACTTACTAGATTATGATTGTCATCTTTTATAATTTAACTCTTAAAAATAAATACTTGCAACTGTTGCCAATAAATAATTAACCAAATCCCTTAAAACCAAAGAATACTGACCTCCAAAACATTTTTAAGACCCTAGATAATCTAGAAGATCTACACAGTTATATTATTTGTAGAAACTCACCGCTACGGCGCACACAACAGCTAAACAGCTAAACATCTTGCCATGTATGAACCCCCATCAGGCCAGCGATACATTTTCTTAAACTAGCATTGCAATCTGCACGATAGCTCACAACTGTGCACTTAGTTGGCCAACTGCGCCGGCGCTGGAGTTTAATGACCCAAAGATTCATGCGCACAAACTCCAGTTGCTATGCTTAAAGTCAGTGACGGCTCGTATTTGTGTGACAGGGACGGCTTAACATTAAAAGCAAAAAAAACTATATTATACATACGATTTAGCTAGGTTTATGTCCCATTTTTTATTTTAAGCAAAAATAGATTATAATCAAATACAAATTCAGTTGTCTATTATTGAAATAAAAGTGGATTCTTCTGTTTTTGTCAGCAATAAACTTTTTAATCACTTTTTTACTAATTTTCAAAGTATTACTAATTTTTGACACTATATGACGATTTTTCATAAACATTTCGTTCTGCTTGTAATTTTTTTCAGCATTAGCCTTGTTAGTACATTATTAAATATTTGTTTTTCTAGAAGTTTAAAACTAACTAAAATGTCTTTGTGCTTGGAATTATTTTCGTGCTTTTTTATTTAAAAGAAAAAGATGGTTTAGATTAGTAACACCTATCTTCTGCCCCAAATAATAAACTAAAGAAACCAAAACAATTTTTTTCTTATATTCACAAATTTTTCTCATAAATATGTTTGTCTTTATGGGTAATGTTTAGTGTTGGCGTTGGACGTTTATTATTTTTTAAATTAAGTTTTTATTCAAAACTAGGTGGGGGTAAACGCAACTTTTTTAAATTCGCGCACTTATTTTGTAAAACTAAATAACTGCTGGTTTGCAAAAAAAAACCACATAATAACGAAAAAATATTAATTAAAATTATTGGGTCTTCGCTGCCTACAAAGAAGGCCTGATGGTACATTTATTTTATTTAATTATAGTAAGTATAAAAATTAAATATGAACATATTTATTGTACGTTTGTGATTTTTTTCTGGAAATGCGGCGCCCCAGAGCCCTTTTTCATAAGTCGCCACTGCCTGAACTTAAGTACTGCGCATCTAATACCCTTTTTGGATTTAGTATCACCGTCAATAGTCTTGATGGTTAACGTTTTAAATTATAAAATTGTTGGGATTTTAAAATTATAAAGTGAGACAATAAGTGTCTTCTAAGAAAACACAGTTATATTATTCTAATTTATAGGGCAATAAAAGTAAAGCAAATGCCAGATTTCAGGACCAACTGTTAACAAACTGCATTAACCGGTTTTTAGAAAAACATATTAAGTTTTACATTTTTGTTCGCGTTTTCAGCTGCATATTTTGTTAATTGCCGTTTTAATTTAAGAAAGACTTTTAATTAAAATGCAACTTTATATTTGTTGCCTTTTTTTAAGCTGTTTTAATCTAGCTGTAAGTTTGCCCCAGTCAAATAATGCAAACTTCCTTTGTAGCTGTAGTGTCTAGCAATTTGCTTCCTTATTAATAAATAATGATCCTTATGTCAAAAGCTATAGTATTTACATAACGGCTTGGCTAAAGCTCAACTGCAGTAATATATTGACTTTTCATAGCACTGCATTAAAAGATTAACAAATATTTGTAAAAAATCTTACTGAATATAAAATTATTTACTTACCATAAACTGATACACTTAAAACATTAGGGTTAGGTTACTTAAAAATTAACTTTTAAATTTTTAAGTTTTAATTTTCCTGGTCCCATAATCTTAAGATATAATTAAATTAGCACGAATTATTCACCGCAATGACGGCATCTTCACGTTGCGAAAGTTTAGCAAGTTAAAGCTACATGACGATTTGCGGTGACATTCATTGGCACGAATACTTCGCTGAACGACATTTAATATGGCGGCAAAAATTTGTAAATTGCAACATGTATTTTCTCAGAGAAATTATAAAACAATTAAATAGATAATACCACATAAGACTCGTACAAGCGCAAATTTTACGACAATTCTATGCATCGAAGCAATGGTAAAATTTTTCGGGATACGTCACTAATCTAATTGTTTTTAAATTTTCTGGCTTTTCTGCCTTTGCTAGTGCTCATATTATTTTATTTAAAATGGGCAAATTCAAGTTTTACTATAAAAGATTTTAAAAATTTGTGTTTATTTTAAAATACTATACAGGGTGTAAAAAGTATGATGCTCACGATTTTAATGAGAGATAGTAGAGCTCAAAACAAGTCGAAAAAGCCATGAACACATGGGTCAAAAGTTAATTGTTTTCGAAATATGACCTTTCGAAGTTTAAAAAACCGCGCCCGTTTCATCGAATGCGAGTCGACCGTCGAACGTTTTTGCGAGGTTTTGCATATTTACTTTTTTTAATGAGATATTCATTTACATACAAATAATAAAAATTACTTCTTGCAATTTATTTTTATATTTAATTTGAAATTAAACCTAAGTAAAAAACAATAAAAAATTATTGTTTGGTTTTTATTTGTAAATAAAAAACAGTTGTACTTACCAAAAGAATAGGCTAAATATCCATTTTAAGAACATAAGGTATTATGTTTTAAAACAGCACTTTTTTATTTTGCTTAAAGAATAAGATTTCTAGGTACCCTTACGTCTTCAAAAATCTTTGGTACATTTACACTACGGTTGCGGTAAATTCAAAACATATCGGCATATTTTCCCGATTTAAAAACAAACAAAAATATAGCGGCCGGGCCGGTGAGCAAAATGTACAACTGACTTTACTTCAGGCACAAGGCTTCTAGGTAGCTCTGTTGCCAATTGTTTTTAAACTTTTTAACAGGGGGAAACATATATATTTTTTTATTTGTAGACTAAAACATTTAAAATTTTTATTTTATTACCAAATGAATCTACTGATAAGCGATTAAGACGAAAGTTTCCAATTGTTAAGATTTTCAGAAATAATTGCTTATAATTTTCTAACTTTGACATCGCTTAGACAAAAATCTGTCAAGTTTTGACACATATGTCATAAATATTTTTGACTTGTTTTGAGCTTCACTATCGCCCATTTAAATCGTGAGCATCATACTTTTTACACCCTATATACTGAAAAAAGATCTGTACATTTTTGTTATTGTATTTAGTTGCATTAAATTGCTAGGTGCTTGTGCTAAGATTGCAGCCTAATAAAATTTTGGTAAAGCCTATAAAAAAATTTATTGATATTAACGAATAAGTCAAAGATATTAGTAATATAAAATACAAAATGAAGAGTTGGTTACTTAAGCAATTTAACGTCAGTTTTGCGGGTATCGATAGTCAGGCGGTTTTTTTAGACAGACACATTTTCGATCTTAGAGTCGTGTTTTCTTTTCATTCCATTAGCTTGACCCGTAAAAAGAAATTAATCGAATATGTAAGCATCTATGCCAACGGGTGGTTTATTTGGTACTAGTTTTGGTTCTTGTTTATTTACGTCATAGTGAAATAGCTGATGCTTTAATTTGCAAAAATAATTTCTTGAGCTTCACCATAAATTACAATAGCCTAGTTTTTAAATAAATATAAATTCCCCTGTACACTAATTATTAGTTTATTATGATTTTTAACTTTTTGATGCCTTATTTATTACAAATTTATGCACAGGGTGGCCCGTTTATATTGGGACACTACCTTATCCCATAAAATATACATGATACAGAAAAAAGTTCCATATAAAAGTTTCTTAGTTTAATTTATATTTTAACAATATTTGACTTTTGTATATACAGGGTACTCCATTTTCTGTGGACACGCATCAACTTTCTTAATTTAAATGGGACACCCTATATATTATTGCATCTTTTGATTTTACGTAAAATTCTAGATACATTTCATATATAATGCCCTATATTTATTTAAGTCTTACTGTTTTGACATATTTTATATAAAAAATGACGTTTGCGGATCCTAAAATAATTATCAATTTTTCGTATAAGGAAGCCTTTATTATTTAATTTCAATTAGATTTTCTATTAAAAAGAATCTACTTTAAGAGGTTTTTATAATGTTTTAATGACTGTTTATACAGGGCATTCAAAAAATAAGATTAAAAATGAAATTGAGAAAACATAAATATTTTTTTTCCAATGGAAACCCCAAATTTTATAATTTTATCTTATTTAGAATAAGATAAAATTATAGAATTAGATAAGCGGCCCATAACTTAAACAAGCAGATTTTTTAACAAATAGTGATATTCTGTAGTGCTTGATTGTTTTTTAAACGCTGTCATGCCCAACTATTATCATTTTTGCAATGAAAAAATAAAAATTGCCAATTTTTCAAGAACTACAAAATTTTGGAATAAGCAACTTTGCACAAACTTACCATTATTTTTAATTCTAAATAAGATAAACCTATAAAATTTGGGGGTTTTCAAAAAAAAATTGATTTTTGGCAGTTTTTTTAAATTTCATTTTTAATCTTATTTTTTAAATGCTCTGTATAAACAGTCATCAAAATATTATAAAATCCCTTGCAGTAGGTTTTTTTTAATCAGAAATCTTATTAAAATTACATAATAAAGGCTTCCCTATACGAAAAATTGATAATTATTTTAGGATCCGCAAACGTAAAATTAAAAGATGCAATAATATATAGGGTGTTCCATTTAAATTAAGAAAGTTGAAGCGTGTCCACGGAAAATGTAGTACCCTGTATATACAAAAGTCAAATATTGTCAAAATATAAATTAAACTAAGAAACTTCTATATGGAACTTTTTTCTGTATCTTGTATATTTTATGAGCTAAGGTAGTGTCCCAAAATAAACGGGCCAACCTATACTTATTTTATCCAAGACCTTGTGCAATCCATTAGCAGATTCGTATAGACATCTTATTGCACACAAACTTTTAAGGGCGATTTAAAACTTTACGGTATATTTTATACCTAACCTATGAAAATAGTTAAAACAAATCTAGCTGTTTATTTTATCGAAAAGATCACAATTCAAATTTTATTTCAAGAACGTAAATTTACTCGATACGTTAACCAATTTTAACAGACCATTTATTTGAATGTCCTGGCCAATAACAACACATCTTTTCTAAGCAGTTAATCAAAGATCGAATTTTCTGAATGTGGTAGAGGGTAATAAATGGTTGTAAAATTGACACTATTACGTTCTTACAGACCTTAGTCAGTGCTGTATCTGATTAATGATTGCAATGTTTTACTCTAGCAAACTAAGCAGTAAATTTTACTTGTTTGGGATAATAAAACAATCCAATTGTTCATGATTTAGCTAATCAAATTAAAACTAGAAAATTGCGTTTAAATTACTTCGGTTAATTTATATTTGTTAAATCTCAAATATAACATAAGGAAGAAAGTTACATAATTACATGCCATATAGTAAAATAATAAAGCAATACATATTTAGCTAAATATGTTATAAATAATTTTATTAAAAGCTTTAAAAATAATATCCTTAAAGCTTAAAGCCAGGTATGTTAAGAGGTTTAGTTTAATTTTAAATTAAATAATTTATAGTTTTTTAGTTGTTTTTTTACTAATACTACAGCCCTGAGATTACGATGTGTTTCTTATATACAGGGTGTCCAAAAATACGTGTACAACGTTTGATGACAGACTCCAGACGTCAAAATAAGTCGATTTTAGCGAAGTTACCTATATCCAAAATTGCTTTAATTAGCCTGCAAAGGGCCTCTAAGATTTAAAAAAATATTGGTTTTTCCTAAATTTTTCAAAAACGTGCAAGTCGATTTCAACAATTTTTGGTGATGAGTCTTGGGCTATAAAATGACGTTTGCTGTTGGTATAGTTATCGGCTGTAATTAACCTAAAATATTATAAACGTTACGTCATATGTAGTTATATCTTCTGTTTTTTTTTATGTCATTGGCTTACTGACTAATCAGATATTTTTTTTTGGCAAAACAATGTATTTGGAAGATTTTTTATCTCTTGCAAAATCTTGCTAGGATAAGTGGTTATGCCAGAAAAAATTATTTTTAATTACGTGCTCGGCAAGATATTTTATTAATCGTTATAAGAGGTTATTACTAAACATTGTTGTGTGTTTTTGTTGCTATGAAATTTAATATTTCTGTTGACAAATTGCTGTCAGAGTTTAAACAATCAGGCCACTATTTTTAACTTGTAAAATATTTCTACGATTACGTTAAATATGGACAACTATACGAACTCCGAAAAAATTGACATGCTTTTGGTGAGCGAGTTTTGCCAAGGAAATGGACGTAAAAGTGTTAGGGTTAGGTTTCCTGATCGTCGTATACCAAATCTACTTCGGCAGGAACTGTTATATTGCATGATAAGGGCCGTATTTAACTTTTTGCCGCCCATAGGCTAATATATTTTTGCCGCCCTAATATGTCAATATTTTTTGGATATTAAAACGAAAACTTTTGCATTAAAAGAATGTAAACTTCACTAATAATTCTTATAAAAAATTAATGAACAAATTTAACAAAAGTAAAACATACAGCAAATTAAATAACAATTGTTTAAAACAAACAAAATTCATAATATGAAACAAAATTGTAGGCAAAACCCTATACTAACATTTTATTTCAAACCTTTTTTTTGCAAAATTATTAATTATATCATTAAAATTTACGATTCCAATATTTTTAAAAATAATCGTTAATTTGCCGCCCATAATATTTGCTGCCCTAGGCTTCAACCTTCGCAGCCTTTGCGTAAATCCACCCCTGTGCATGATGGAGGGCCACCTTATTTTTCCGTGGCTGTTCGACGATAACTTGATGACCAATACCCTCAGTTCGATGGCCACTACGTTTTCCGGACCTAAATATGTGTGATTTTTTTTTGTAGGGTACTTTTAAAACCGAAATTTATAAGACTTCTGCGAACACGCGCAAAGAATTATTGCAACAAATTTTAAATGCAAGCAACCATCTTAATAATCCCCAGACATAAAATAAAGTTAAAGTTCATGCATATGCGCATTAATTAATGTGTAGCATATAGTGTAGCACATAGTGTAGCTTATAGTGCCTTACCAACATATTATTTAAAGTAAAACCTCATTAAGCTAGGTTATCTATGCCAGAATAAATTAAAATTTTAACCATTTGCTTACAGTCACTTTTCAAAGATTTTTACACAATATTATATAAATATGATTATGTTTACTAAGTTCAAGGATTCCTATATCACTTTTTAAATCATTTAAAACATCACAAAATCCAATGATATTAGGGTATTACGTTTCCTCATACACAAATAGAGTCGGATTTACAAGTGGTATAAAAACCAAACAAATAAACGTATTTTAAGCCCACGTTTAGCCTATAAAGTAGCTATTTTCCTTTTAAATGCAACACAACACGGTTCGGGCAAATGAAACATAAAACTCTACTAAAGGATAATGACCTAATTCTAAAAGGATTTCGTTTAAGATTTAGCGGTGGAAATGTGTCCGCTTTAAGAACCCGCAAACCAAAACAGGACCCTAATTAAAACGCAATAAAGCAAAAACCTAATTTACGAGGGTAGTTGTAATATTTACATCTTTTTTAACTAGAATATCCCAGTTGTTTTTGTGATAACTCGTTTTGCTTATATATATTTATTTGCTATCTTTAAGACAGCCCACAAAGAATTGTGTAAAGGCCAAGTTTAAGTTGGTGCCGGGTTTTCATATGTGAATTTCTTTTCCCATTGGTTCCGTTAACGATATTTCTGTACCCAAACATGTACTTTTTAGACACCGCAAGAAATTATCTCTGTATAAATCCCTCTTACGTCTGAATAGTATCAATTAGACAAGACTTACCATTTACTGAGGTATATTTAATAGCTTTGGTTATTGTTTTGTAGACATTTAAAAACGAATATATTTGGCCGTAAACAATTTTATAATGTCGCCTGACGATACAATTCCTTAAAATTTAACAAGAAATATGTAATACATCACAACAAGCCAGTCAAATTCCTAAAATAACTTCAATTTTCGACAAATTTCTAATATATTCATAAAATAATACAAACTAATTATTATTTATTCCTATAAAAAAAGAAAATACGCAAGTAAGCTTTATTAAATCAATTTATATATGAACTTGGCAAATATCTGTAAAAATGTTTTTTCTTCCCGAAAACCTAATTAGTTTAAAGCTTTCCTGGTATAAGGGAAAAGGGCGAGTTATATCATTTTAACTGCTTGGAAACCGCCACAATTGCTCGCCTTGAGTAATGGACACAAAAACACATTTTTTTTACTTTTAGAAAGCTAAACGGTTTTTAAAATGCCATTAGAGACTTTTTCCGTTAGGTTTGCTTTAAATAAAATGCTACAAAGCAAAATAAACATCCGGAGTGCAGGATTTTTTGAAAAAATATTGGTATTTTCCGGTGAATTAGGCTGTTTCCTGGAAAATGGAGAAAATAGTGTTTACCTTGTAAATACCTCTAATTTATCATGTGTGCTAATCATACAGCGCATGTTGCCAAATCTAAACAAAATTAATTATAAATATATTTTAAAATATTTAATTTCGATTCTAAATATAGTCTAAATATTAATATTTGATGGTTTTATTATATTGGTGCAAAACATATTTAATTAAATACTACAAGTGTGGATATTCAGAAAACTAGTTGATTAAGTTTTTGAACAATGTGCAACTAGTTAGAAATAAAGAAAGACAGCCTATACTTAGCATCCCATATGTCAAAGGTCTTTTTTAAAAATAAGAATATCGCAAAAAAATTACCGTACTTGGAGCCACTAAGTTATAAATCAAAGAGACCCCGGAGATGTACGATAGGGAAAGAAACCGAAAAGATTATAGCCTCTAACTGCACGTGAATCAAAAATATTACAAGAGGTAGTTGGACGCTATCATATTTAAATTAAGACAATGAAATTTCATTTAACCCACATCAGCACCTATGACTATATATTTGATAATGCAGCAATCAGCCTTAGTTACCGTTTAAAATAGTTTATTTACCTCTAATTTTACTCAGCATAGATAGGCATAAATTATTATTATTCCACAAAAATATCCGACACGACGTATCCCATTGCTCTGACCCCATAGAGCATCATAGGGAAGGCCATCCGTGTCGAAGACCACGTCTAAGGGTCCGCTCGGTCAGTATACTTCGGCCAAAATTATTTGCCTCAATAAAGGAAGGGACCCAAGGATAACGAATTTTAGCATTTTCATCACCAGTTGTTCGGGTGAATATTGACATGCGGGAATATACCTCAGCTCCTTCAACACATTATCCTTCATGCCCCACAAAACGCCAATATTTAGGATAACCAATCGCACGTTATACTCCGGATAGAACCTCCGAAGTTTGCCAAGAAAATCTTGATATTTGGCTCGTTTCTTCCGTTCCTTCATATCGTTGTTGATTTCCGCAGGAGCGGAGAACGTAATCACAGACAAAGAATTGTTTGTGTTGTCAAGGACAAGAATATTAGGATTGTTGGCGCGAATTTTATGCGTAGCTGGGAACGCATAATTCCAATATATGCGGCAGTTGTCTTTTTCCACTACTGCCTCTATATCGCTTTTAGCAAATGGCAGAATGGCTGTTTCATCGATGCCGTAGTAATGTCTGAGGTGATAGAAAAGTACCCGAATTGCATTGTTATGTCGGTGGATTAAACCACTGACAGCATGCACTGAACAAGCTGACAATAAGTGCATAAGGGTTTCGGGTTACTGTCGACACACTCGACAAGCAGTATCAGAAGTCATGGAAAACTGATTTTGGTATAACAATGTGTTTATTACCCCAACTTGGTATGCTAGTAGAAAACCTTTGGTCTCAGACTTGATCTCAGCAGATTTCAAAAAACCAAAAGGATTCGAGATAGATCGAATCTTACTATGTTTCGGTAAAATACCCCGTTTTGGACTTATTAATGTGATCTGCAAAAAGCATCTGCTGTTCTGCTCTTTTAACACACAACATACAGTTCTTACAGTTTTAGATGAAAGTCTTGTAAGTGATTGGTCGTCGCTTGGGTCAATTGCAGATCTAAGGCCGAATTTCTCCGCTGCTCGTTCCGCTGCCTTAAATAAAAATGCTCCAACATTAGCTATTTCGTATGCTCTTACTAGTTGCATTAATGGATCCGTACTATTGGCGACTTGACAAGCAGGACTTAAAACCAGTCAATCATGTAAACGTCGACTGTAATTGATTCTGAGCTTAGTCTTTACAGCTCTAACATCTTGGATACGGTTTTGGTAGATACCTAAATATCGATAATTTTCATTGTTTTGTGGAGGGCGGAGTAGCGCGCTATCGTCAAGCTGGTTAGCTCCGAAATCGTCCCCGTACCTGCTCTTCTCCAGCTTAAGTTTTGGCCGAACTCCGTGCCAATATCTCTGGTATATTTGCGAACCACTTTAAGAGACTGTTGTAGGTCTCGCTTGCTAGTTGCTTAGAGTTTCAGGTCATCCATATAAACAGAGGGTGACCTTATGCCTACATCTTCCGGGTGGTCCATAGCAGTATCCGCGTGTCTTCCGAAGAGACATGGATACGGGAAGCAGCTATATACAAAATAGCAAAGGACTGAGTGAGTCACTCTAAAATACACCCCTTTTAAATGCAATGGGTTCGGTAATTATTTTTTGGGCTCTAGATGTTATGAAGAACTTTGATTTCCAAAGTGACATCAGTCGCTCAATACTTCAAATTAGGTTAAAAGGCACCTTAAAATCTTTAAGCAGATGCAACAGTAGTTTCTAAAATGTACCATTGATAATAATAAAATAATATTATTTATATTATTATTATTATTATTTATTTATTAAGACCAAAGATTCAAAACATTTTTTTTATATAAAACCAAACCTACTTAGATAAAAATTAAACTGAAATACAAGGCAAATAAAAATATTATTTTAAAAGGAAAATGTTTCAAAAGAATATACTTTAAAGTTGGTTAGATCTTTAGAAGTCTGCAACATCTTACAATTTTTAAATGCTGTTTTTGAATCAAGTTGTAGCTCTCAAAATGAAATGGGCTGGAAAAGTATTATGGAAGTTATTTATCTAGCCAATTTCTTTTAAAAGTAGAATTTAATTCCGATTCTAATCAGCACGTCCTAAAAGCGATTTCCATTTCTTGGCTCTTATATAAAATAAATTTTAAGGGCTTTTTTGGAATATACTGTAAACAGCCAGCGAGAATCTTTATGTTGTTTTTATTTTTATTTTTCCCTGATATCTTCTCTAATACCCATAAACGTCCCATTTTGTTAATGTCATGCAAGAATATAAAAAGAAAAACTTTAGAATATCTATAAAACAAACGCGAGGTTGGTATAAAGATAAAACAAGAACATATAAGTAAAGAACGAGTATATGATTTTAGTTCTTTCTTTAAAGTTTTTTATTTATTCTTTATTTTAAGATAAACAATATAGCAAGATAATATAAGGCATATAAGCCACAAATAAACGTCAATAAAATGAATGCGTCTTTTATTTCCAACTTGTAAAATTATGATATCAATGATGTCTTAGGCAAACAGAGGCCAAAGTTGGTAAAAAGATTTTTTTTATGTTTAAAGCAAGTTCTTTTTTATATAAAGTATAATATGTGGTAAACATATTAAAACATTTCTTGTTTTACAGTTAAATAACCACATCGACTATTTAAAATTATTAGATTAAATTCTTTAACTAGAATAGATCTTTAGAAATACTTAATAAATAATTTGCAGTTTACTTTTTTTATATTTAAAATATCCTGACATATTTGAGATACCTAAACTAATGATTTGAAACAGCGAAATAATAATAAAGTTCATGTCTAAAACCATACCTTTGACTCTTAGTCAGAGTTAGTTAGTAGTTAGACTTAAAAAGTGGTCATTCAATTAAACTTGTTTGAAACAAACTTATTCAATCGTAAAATCAACTAAGTCAAACTAAAAAAACCTCAACATTTTCTTTTAATTAATATTGATATTAAAAAATCAGAAAAAAATAAGATTATTCCAAAGTGAAGTAAATGTAAATTATTTTGGTATTAAGGAGGTATAACCAGGCCAATATAAAAAAATGCCACATTAAAATGAGTAAATAAAATCTTTTACCATGGCCTTTAAGTTCTCCTGACTTATATCCAATCAAATATACATATATTTACAAACTCTTCTTCCTAAACTTATACAAAATATTGTTAAAGTATAATTACTCGCTTTTTTTTAACCATTGTGTAAATTACTCGTATTATTATATATAAATATATATTATATATATATATATATATATATATATATATATATATATATTATATATATATATATATATATATATATATATATATATATATATATATATATATATATATATATATATATATATATATATATATATATATATATATATATATATATAATATATATATATATATATATATATATATAAAGAAAATCTAGAAACCAGAGTAGTGGAAATGCAGTCAATTGAAAGGCCACTTTAAGTAATTAACTCTTTATTGAAAAAGTCGAGCTTTCGGTTTTTCCCATCATCAGGACAATCTAAAAATAAAAGAAAATGATTCTTGTTAGTGAAACCAACAAAAATAATTCTCCTTTTTACAAAGTTCTTACCATATGTGAGTTGAAAACATGAAACAGGTTTAATACCAATGAAGAACAAAACTTCATTCACATTCCTCTTTAAACTACATTTACTTTAACTTAGTTTTTAGCACGTGGATCGTTGCCACCATGTTACTAACAAGACTTTTACGGAGTGAAAGAAATATAACAAAAAGCAAAAGAATTTATAGTTAAAAAAAAATTACAAAAAACAAGTACGGTTTTAAAACTTAACGACCAATGAGCGCTGTCAGTTGAACAAGAAATAAGAAATTTGATATATTGATTTTAAAAACCTTGGATTTTCCATTTTTAAGATTTGGACATCACAGGCCGCATCATGCAGAACTGACAGAGCCATCAGTCGTGGTGCCTAGGTAATTATTTATACACTGCTCACAATTGAGAGTTTGCAGATGCATTATTGTATTTTGAAAATGAATACCATTTACAAAGGTTTAAAATTAATAGATTGTAATATGTATGTACCTACAAAATGCAAAGTTCAGATGCTTATTATTGAATTTAACGAAAAATTGTTATCGTTTTTTTGCTACGAGAGAATATAATTATAAATGGAGCTAAGAGATTGGATTTATTTTTAGATTGTCCTGATGATGGGAAAAAGTTTTTCCGAAAGCTCGACTTTTTCAATAAAGAGTTAATTACTTAAAGTGGCCTTTCAATTGACTGCATTTCCACTACTCTGGTTTTGAGATTTTTTTCTTTAACTAGTCAGTCACGACTACCCTTCCTCTCTTTATATATATATATATATATATATATATATATATATATATATATATATATATATATATATATATATATATATATATATATATATATATATATATATATATATATATATATATATATATATATATATATATATATATATATATATATATATATATATATATATATATATATATATATATATATATATATATATATAAATATAAATATATATATATATATATATATATATATTATATATATATATATATATATATATATATATATACATATATTTATAAATTTTTAATAAAATATATTATATTATACATTAAATAATATATATTATATATACATAATATAGGCATGAATAGCCTTTATCAAACTTTTCAGAAAAAAAAACAACGAATTAATTATACATTGGAAAAACAAAATGTATATATCACCAAATATGGCAAAAAACCTAAAATTCAAAATTCTTAGACCCCAAGAATATACGGCCTGCCCAAAATACATAAACAGGGCATCTCCTTAAGACCTATTGTATCCTGCAAACAATCCCCATTTCAATCAAAACCAATAAAACATTAAAGATTCTTTTGACTTTAAAACCAAAATAAAAAAAAGACAATGGTACTAATATCACTACACTTTGTCTCTTTATATACTAACGTACCTATTAACTTAGCTAAAGAGATTATCAAAAAAATTGAACCAGATTAAACCCTTCACCGATATACCTTACCGAATTTCTCAGCGCCATTGAACTAACCATTAATTTAACTTTTTAACGACAAATTTTAGCACAGCTAGTCCTAGAAGACCTAGAAGAGACCTATATATGGATGTACCCTTTTCTCTAGATACGTGGACGACAGTATAACTGCAGTCTTCAAAGATTAATGTGATTATGTGCTAAACAAATTAAATAATTATAACCAAAAATTACAGTTTACCATAGTCCAGGAAAAAGAAATTAAAATATTTCTTCAGGCCTTACACTTCCCATAAAAATTATGTATGTATATATATATATATATATATATATATATATATATATATATATATATATATATATATATATATATATATATATATATATATATATATATATATATATATATATATATATATATATATATATATATATATATATATATATATATATATATATATATATATATATGATATATATATATATATATATATATATATATATATATATATATATATATATATATATATATATATAAAACGATATTTATTATATTTAAAATGTAGGTTAGGGATATAATAAGTTGAAGACACATTGCGTCCCAAATTCCCTTATAAAATTTCTTTACACCGCCATTAAATCAATTTAAAATTATGAACATGCTTACACTATCTAATAGATTATATATCGATAAAATATGAGATTTATGGCTTAGACAAGATCTATATTTCCAGCTAACCCAAAACCGAAATTTTATTATAGATACCTTATTTTATAAAACACGTCTTCACTGTAGTAATAACACCTTTTACGGGGTTTTTACAAAAACAACGTACTTTTCTTATGCAAACGGCATATTACAATTGGTAATTACTTGAACATAATGCAATATTGCTTTTTGCAACATATTGTACTTACAATCAAATTTTTAATTGACGGTTCTTATAATGCAGAAACCTGGTGTTTTATTCATTGGTCATTCCATCGAGTACCGCCACCACAGTTCGGTATTATGATAAAAGGGCAAAAGAAATAAATATAAAAGTGGGGCTAGCCACAGAATGCACACGCTACTACGTTAGCCAAGTACAGCGATCCGACGGTCAGAGGCCCTATAATAAATTATATAAAAAAAATAATTTGAAGCATGTGTAATAAACGGGGTCAAGGACGAATCTATGTTGCCAAACGTATCTCCAATATCCTTTATGCGACGAAAAATTGATCTGTTAGTATCTAAAAATTAAAAATTGTCTTTAAATATGACGAATAGTAAAAATGTATTATTAAAAAAGGTTTTGAAAAAAACATCACATCCGAATGTACTGTTTTTTTTTATTAACAAGTGTATTTAACGAAATTTAATTATTATTCCAGAAAACTAGGTAGCTCCTAGAACTTTAAAGCTTATTAAAGAAGAATGTAAAAGAAGTGTTCCTCGATATCATTCTAAATCATTTATCTAAAACATTTTTTTTTTAATTTTCCTAAACACCCTCAGTTAAAATATTGCCAAAAGTAAAATAATTTACCATTAGGGTAAAATTTATAAAAGTATAATCTAAATTTGATAGTTTTGGTTTTTACAGCTTTATACACTGTGCAATTAACGTCTACAAATTTAATATTTCTGTGGTTGGACAGCGTTGACGAAACAAAGGGATAAAATTAGTTAAACACCTTAAAACCAGCACCCCCGGTACCTAGTACTTAGGCTTTGTATAAGCCTTCGTGGGCTGTCATAAAGATTAAAAAATTATAATATTAGTGTTTAAAAATTAATACTGCAAACTGTATATGTATAAACAAAAGTATTTATCACATTTAAAATAAATTATTACTTTTACTGTTTGTTACGTATTTATGTTATTATTAAACGATCGTTTCAAAACTTTTTCTAAATTGTACTAACTATGGAAATTGTGCATTAGTGGGGCTCCACCTGTTTTTAGCCATACAAAATTAAAAAATAAAAATATTGACATGTATTTTTTATTTATTTTGTTCTATTTTACGGCGATTTACGAATCTTTAAAGGGAATTTTTCAAGTTTTTGGTCAATAAAATACCTTTATTTAAGTTAATCAATTTCCAGTGATTTGTTACATACTCTAAATGGAAAAACAAATAATTAAAAAAAATTAAAGATATCAATTTTTGATTGACAATTTTTGTTTTTTTTTTATTATTATTATTTGTTTTTAATAAACTTTAAGAATAAAAATATTTTTGATAACTTAATAAAAATTAAATCATGTTGATTTTACATCCCAAAAATATGTGGAGCCGTGATTCTACACAGTTACCCTAACTAAAATTCGTTTTGAAAATAAGCTAATATTAAAATCGGATCTAACAAACAAAAAAGTAATTGGTTTTATAATTTCCTGTATATTAAATAACTGCTTTACGGTGATACGAATTATTTTACAGATCAAAATCAGTTTGTTTACTTATCTAAAATTTTACACATAGGTATTAACAACCGTTTGTATTTTTCATTTGTTTGCTAACATATTTGCATTTTACAAAGCGGCAATCGTTTAGCTCATCCATTTCACTGTGCTATTCTGCACGATTTGCTTTTCTAATTAAAGTAGAATAGGCGTTCCCGATAACGTGGATAGAGGAAGTTGTATGGAAGCTCTTTGCAAATGCCCAGGCACAAATACTGTTTGCTGGATTTATTTGATAAATACCAGGATGTTAGGAAATTGGTACAAAACAAAAATACATTCTTAGAAAGTGAAAAAACACCTGTATTATTGTTTTTCGTAATTTTCTTTCCTTTACTATATATTTCAATGAAAAATAATGACAGTAGCTCAATGTATAAGTTGTGCATTTTTTGCCAGTCTCTAAGCCTGACGGGAAAAACAAGTGCAGTGTAATGCAGATACCGCTTTCACGGGACCTTCCAGTACTATCGGATTAAAGCCTCAAAAATCTTGTGTAATTTAATGCTCTAAAGACACAATTATGTTGATTGTCAAGAAGATACGTCTCATTCCCTAAATATGTGCGGCCAAATTCTTTAGATCATTTATTCTTGTGGGCGTTACATTCAGTCATTGCCGAACTCTGGGGTACACCAGCATTAATTTGGTGAAACCTAAAAGCGTAAGTAGCTACAATAACAGAAACGTCGATTAAAAAGAAAACTGAGGGGGCAAGTACAAAATTTACACCGTAATCAATTAATAGTGAAAAAACATTTTTAAAAACAAGCTTTTATTTACTTGTTCTAAATAGAAGTAAATTAACTTTAAATTAAATCAAACCAAAGACAATTGTAGTTATCACTATAGACACACAGAACAATGTAACATTTTTGGTAATAGGTTGGGACGCTCGCTTGCTGAAATTCTTTAAGCGAGCGTCCATCGAGAGAATATACGTGCACACGCTGCTGTATAAACGAACACTGTTGCCACACCAGTAAAAGAAGTAACAGAAAGTAGAATTATTTCAAAGAAAAAAGGCTTCAATTTATATTCTTTTAATAATCTTACTCTTATTTTTTATTATTTTCTTTATTAAATAATAAAGTTTTAATTATTTAAACTTGTACTGTGGGGGAAATTTATCCTAAATTATATTTATACCCAGTATAAGAATACAAGTTTGTAACAGATTCAAATTTTTACAAATTTAATTTTTTTATTATAAGACATCCTTACATAACAAGAAATGTTTGCATAGGCTAACCTAAATCTATTTAATTTTTTTTTTAATTAAATCCAAAGAAACGCATGTATTTTTTAGTTTATTGCTATTGGCAAATAAAGTGAGAATTATTAATTAGTGTGGCCATCAAAGAAGCAAAAAACGGCCAGTTTTTTGGAGTTAAATAAAAAAAAAACGTTTTTGTTTCATTCATTGTATATCGTATTGCCATTTGTGCGTTGTGATTTGTTTGTGTTTTCCCTGGTGGTAATTAAAATTTGTATTACTTGTTAAAATGTGGGAAATCTATGTCAATATTATGACTGCCGGTAAAGGCGAAGACCAGATAAAGTAGGCTTTTCGTTTCCCTAAAAGAATGTACATATGTGAATTGCAAGACTGTGGTAAGTATTTATTTATGTATATTAAAATTATTTAGACTAATAAATACCTTATAATTATATGATCGACACCTAATATTTAATTGGTGTTTAGAGTGACCTTTTGATAGTTATTAATTCAAATATTTGATATTTAAAAGAGTGACCGCAATAATCGCTTAAAAACTGCCTGTTTTTTTATATTTATTCATTTAGGAAGAGCACTGCTTTTCGTTTTTAGCAAATTTTTAAAAATCACTTCTCTTTAGGGGTTGGAAAGATGCCATATCTAAAAAATTGCAAAAATAGCAGTGGTATCAAAAGTTATTCTCACTGCAATTTTTGTTTTAAATGGACCTTGAAAAAATGAAATAATACATTTCCATCCCTGCGAAGGTTGTAAATCAACCCCCATTAACTATGTGGGGGTACAATCATCCCCTAAAATATATAAAATTATGTACAACTTTAAAAATTGCAAAACAATCAGATTCATTTATTTTTAATTAGACATGTCCAGTCTATTAAAAAATAAATGTATATGATAGTCAACCACCCTTTTCTTAGGGTAAAACTACCCTTATTAGTGAGAAGAAATGAATGAAATCCTAGCTTTTACAAAAAAGTCTTAGCTTTGTATATTTTTGATCCAAGTATAAAAAGCCGGTGTACCTAGATTTTTTAAGATCACTTTTAACCAAAACCACCCCTGCAAGGGGAGAAATTAATCCCCTAAAATTAAGAAAATGTATGTTATTTTTGAGATATTCTAAAACATCCAAATATATTTTTTAATATTTTAAAAGTTTTATATGATTTTATACATTTAAGGGGATGAATTTACCTCCTTTCAAGGTAGCTTTGATTAAAAATGAACTCGAAAAACCTAAGAAGGTCTTTTTTATAGTTCTGGGATGAAAAATATGAGGCCAAAACGCTTTTTGCATAAGCTAACATTTTATTCGATTTTTCTGATGGGGTTTCTTTACCCTTAATTTTAGGAGTGGTTTATTATCAAAACTCACTCTAAACTGACCATCATATTTTAGATATCCTAAAACATCTACATATTTTTTTTGCAATTTTTAGTTGTATATGATTTTCTACATTTTAGGGGATGAATATACCCCCTTGCAGGGGTGGTTTTGGTTAAAAGTAAACTAGAAAGGTCGATTTACACCTGGTTTATATAATTGGACCAAAAAAATACCTTTTCTTGAAAAAGCAAGTATTTTATTTAATTTTTCCTATTGATAAGGGTAGTTCCACCCTTAGAATAGGGTAGTTGATTATCATAAACATTTATTTTTTGTCTAATACATGTCCCAAAAAATCCGATGTTTTGCAATTTTTGAAGTTGTATACGATTTTATATATTTTAGGGGATGATTACCCCCACACATAGTCCATGGGTCTTAGGGATGAAAATGTATTATTTTATTTTTCCAAGGTCCATTTGAAACAAAAATCGCAGAGAAAAGAAAATTTTAATACCACTACAATTTTCGCCGTTCTTTAGATTTGGCGATTTTCAACCTCTAAATGGGGGCGATTTTCCCACCTCTAAATGCGTGTGATTTTTTTTAAAGTTTGCAAAAAACGAAAAGCAATGCTCATCTTAATTTTTTGCGACGAGTACTTTAGTATAAAATTCATGTTTGCATGTTTTTTCTTACCACTCAGTAAATTGTGAAAAAAAAACAGGCTGTTGTTGCGGTTACTCCTTATGATTACAAACAAGGTTCTATATTTAATTTTAGAACTGAAATAAATTTTAAAAAATTAGGTTCCGGGGGAATTTGAAGCCACTTACACTGGGAAATATGGGAAACAATTTAGGTCGCGCGTTAATTTTGATTGGATAGTAATTTTTTTCTTATATATATTATATTTAATATTCCTGCTTAAATAATCGGTATATTTAACTATGCACGGTACCTCTAAAGCATGGGTAAGATTAATAAAAATGTGAAAGGTAATGGGACGCGGGATTCTAATACGAGTACTCCATGTTTGTACTGCAAAATCCAGTTTGAATTGAAATCGTCTACTCCCTTTCTCGAGATTTACAAAAAAAAATCTTTTAAGTTTATAGAATTTTTTTTATTTTATTTTAAAAATTAAAATTCATTTAAGTATTTAAGTTTTGCAATTTCTAGTAATTTGTTTCATATTCCACGTGTAAAGACAAATATATTTTTTTTAATTGATATAATTTTAAGATTTAACAAAAAAAATCTTCTAAAAAATTTTTAATCAAAAAATAAACATTTTTGATTTTTTTATTACTTTATTTTGGATAAACTTAAAAAATAAAAATATTTGTCAAATAAAAAAAAATATTCACGTTGATTTTACATCCCAAAAAAGTGAAGTCGTGATTTTAAACAATTACCAACATTTTAGAATAAATAATTGTCTTTTATATTGTTCTTAATAAATAGGTATTTGCGTAACATTTAAAAACTATACAATTTAGACCCAGCAACCCTTATACTACGTAAATAAAGTTTTATAATAAAAGTAAAATAAATATAAAAGAGCTGATGTGACGATTATTTTTTTTATAACTGTATAAAATTGCTCAAAAGTCTGCTCTTTTTTGAATAAATTATAGGACCTGTAATTTGATTTATATTATTGTTAATAATTTTAAAGTATTTTTAGCAGCTTTTCCTTAACCTCTTGGGCTCACTAGCCAACTTATAGAAAATTTTAGTTCCATTCAGGACTTTTGAAACACTCTGTATTTACATTTCATATTAAATGATGCCCAATTGCACAATTATTACCTTTTTTCTTTACATAAAAAAGTCAAATTCTACAAAAACTCTAATGTTATTTTATATTAACAATAATAATTTATTTATTCACTAACAGCGGTGGGGTACTGGCCAGCGTACCAGCCTCTTAAATAGGCCTTACAAGGGATTTTTTTTTGCAGATTGGATCTGTATGCGGTTTTTTGCATTTGATTCGTATAAACAGCTAAAACAAACAAATTTAATTGATGGGAAATAAAAAACTGGATTTGTGTATTAAAAAATGCATTTTTAAGTTTACAATTATTATAGATTTTTTTCTAATTACAAACTATAAAATGTATTTTAAAAATTTATTTTTCTAATGCACAACGGCAGTTTTTCATTTCCCGTTAATAAAATTTGTTTACAAAGTTTTTAGAGGTTCATACGAGTCGAATATCAAAAACCGCATTTAAATCCTACGCTTTAAATAGGCTATCACATAGTAGGAAATCAAAACGGCAACGCTGAGAGGTACCTCAGCAGGTAAAAATTACATATTCTAATAAAATTCGATTGTCGGCAAAAAGTATTTATACAAAGGGACTGGGCGTCTATAGTGATAACTACAATTGTCTTTGATCAAACCCATTAATTTATTACATTACACCGTTTTTATGATATAAAAACTTGTCGCGGAATTTACCTATGTATATAAACGAGAATACACTAGGTAACTTGATCTTCACAAAAGTTTTTCTAATTGTAAGTAAATAATAACATTTATGTTTTTTCACAAAATAGGTAAATAAAGTTTTTATATCATATAAATTGTGTCATGTAATAATTCTTTAACAAGGAGACCTTCCAGTAATTTGACTCTACTTAAGACTGCGTACCTGACCTGCAGCGAAAAGCTTTGAGCCTAAATAGACAACGGCATGATTGACAGTACTACCCACTGACCTTCATAATATGGACCGGCAAAGGGTATGAGAGTAGAGTTCAAAAGTTAGATTTTATGGGCGAAAAAATGTGTCCGTGCGCTGTGGAGGTAGTCATCGCTTAGGGTCTTAAATCATGCGCAGAACGGACTAGCAGACCAATTTTATTTACACGTTTATCGCTGGCCAGTTCCGTACTGGCCGGTTGTGTGAGATTTTTTAGTTTTTGGACTGACTTATTTAGTAATTTGTGATAGAATTTCTATATGATTATGGATTCCAAACAAGTTTTACTGTTTTATTGACTTATTTTGTGTTTAGTGGTAGCATTTATACATTTCTTTTGTTTTTAAAAAATTTATAAACTGTTTTTTGGGATCCGCCAACGTAGTATAAGGAATATATATGTATATATGTATATATGTATATATATATATATATATATATATATATATATATAAAATATATATATATATATATATATATATATATATATATATATATATATATATATATATATATATATATATATATATATAATATATATATATATATATATATATATATATAATATTTTATATATTATATATTATTTTATATATATATATATATATATATATATTTTATATATATATATATATACCATCTGGTGTATTGTTAGCCTCCTCTCGATCAATCAGATTGGAGATAAAAGGTAATACTATGATTTTTTTTTCTCTCTTGCACGCTTATTCGCACTGACACACGGCAAGGATGCCTCTAGTAAATTTATGCGCGTTTTGTCTAAATACATTAAAGATGTTTACAATACCTTCTTATCGCTATCGAAAACATAACTCTAATCAGAAAAAGAATTAACGTTATTTGTACCAATTTTTTTTCTCTTTTGTTTATAAGTTTGTTTTCTGGCAAAAAAAACGTATATGCAAGTCCAGTCAAATAAACGCATTCCCAACCAATAAGAAACAAACAGTGTATTATACGATCCCTTTACTGGTCCCCAAGCCAAGCAGAACCCTTTAAATATACAGAAAGCGTTTAAACTTTGTCGTTTTTGAACTGACATAAATTCGTGTAAAATCGACACTCAAGCGTTTAATCGATTCTAACAGTTTTAAAACCGTTTTACAGCGGTACAAAGACTGTGTCTTAAATTTTGTTATATTAATTTTGTTACCTTATTTTTTATATTACTACCTAACATAACTTATAGGTATAAAAACGCACCATTGTTCGTAACGAGCAGAGCAAAAGAATATAAGTTATAAAAAACATTGTTTTTCAACGCGTTTTACACAATATTTTTTTCTAATTTTGAATATATGATTCTTTTTAACTAAAGTTTAAAATATAAAAAACTTTTCAACATCACCAGTTGCGAAAAAATTTACTTTTTGTAACTAGTTATGAAAAATAAGTTATTTGATAACGTCAATAAGTTTTAAAAAGTGTCACTTTAAATGTCAAAATTGGAAAAAATATATTTTATGAATATATATTTATTATTGATTTGAAGAAATTTCTAACTCCGGCACTGGTCCTTTATTTCAAATACGCATGCTGGATAACCTTATCGTTTGTTTAGAGCGCGCTGGCGTAAACTTGCCATAAATGCGATTAGCAATTACATATCTTAAGTTAGGTTATCTATGGTACTACCCTGCATTTTGTGTACTGTGCAAGCCCAGCATAATATTAAAAACTTAGTGCTCCATATTTAGGATTCAGACATATTAAACTTAAAGTGATGTCATTTTTTTTTTTTAATTTAATGCCCATATCATGTTAGTGCACAAAAGCGGTTCGCCATATTGGATGTGGAATGACGTAACTTAGCTAACCATGCATTGTCATCCAACTAAACGTGTATGCAAAATTTGACCCGAACAAACATACAAACATAGCAAGTTAAATAAAAGCTTCTAAAAAGAAAGTTTGTTAAGGACCACATCATACCATCATACCTAGTTAAAAGGCTTGGATTAGTCAATACCAACTATCCAGAAGTCACAATAAAACTCAAATAACTTATTCCAATCATATCAAACTAGCAAAATATCTGCTGTGGATTTTTTGTAATAAAATTCCTACTGTCAGCCAAATATAATTTTGTGTTTTTTTAAACACTTTAAAATTTGGGACTTAGTAAATGCATGCATTGCATTACCTTGCAAACGGCCGGCTTTTCAGCTATTCGGAAAAATCCCCCTGTCATAATAAACTCCAAAAGAGAGGCTAATGTGCAATTTAGCCCAAAAGATTTTTTGGTTTTAAGGAAATAAAGAATACTCTTAGGAAAATTAACAAGTTTGCGTTTAGAGGTACAAACTTTTTTGTCTTTGAAGATTACCGTTAAAAAAGAATTAGCACAGAAGTTTTGATTGACGCTTTTGAGAAATGACGAAAAAGATTTGCAAGACAGGGCTTTATTGTTTATGCTATTGTTACAACATTATTTGTTTCCTGAGTTCCTAAATTAGACTTTTTTTACATGGCGTATTTTTAAAGCCGCTTTTAACAAGCCTGTTGGTTGTTTAAAATGATAAAAACTTAAATAAATGGAAAGTAACATTTTGTAGATTAAAATCGAAAGTCTGATTTTTTTTTTCGGTGGTTGTACACAAGAATAACAATATCAATGAACAAATTTAATTAAAAGGTTGACTATAGCTAGTGTGACAGAAAAACTAAAAATTAACGTAAAAACAACTTTTTAATAGACAAACGTGTTACAATTTATATAAGTCATTTATCCAAGCAATTTCGGCGAGGAGTGGCTCTGAATACTAATTGAATGGTCCAAGGACATGCTTTTCACCCGACAAAAAGGTTTGTTTTATCCTAAAAGCAAATCTGAATGTGTTCAAGGACCTTGGAAAGAAGCCAGTAGCGCAGCCTGTTAATCGACAACTAAGTATTTAATATAAAGTCGCTTATTTGTATTATACAGGGTGATTCAAAACTTCTTTAATAAAATGGGACTTCCAATATTAGTTTTTTTTTTTCTTTTAGTGTTTTATTTTATTTAGACGAAAATCCATTGCTTTTCTTTAGTCCGATGTAAAATAAATTGGTTAGAGGTGAATTAAATTTATAACATAAAAAAATGTAAAGAGCAATTACACCGTCAAAATCCCCAAAAAAAAACCCTTATAATATCGGTTTAATTTATTAAAAAACAAGGTAGCTACGTACCTACATTATTATTATAGCAAATACTCGAAATGTTGACCTCGGGCTTGTATGCATATTTGTGCTCAACTGGTTAAAGAGTGACCGCAAAAATCGCTTAAAAACTGCCTGTTTTTTATTTAATTTACAGAGAGGTAAGAAAAAGACATACAATTATATACTAAATTACTCGTCGCAAAAAAATTAGGATGAGCATTGCTTTTATTTTTTTGCAAATTTTCAAAAATCACCGCTATTTGGGGGTTGGAAAGTTGCCAAATCTGAAGAATTGCAAAAATAGCAGTGGTATTAAAAGTTATTTTCACTGCGATTTTTGTTTTGAATGGACCTTGGAAAAATAAAATAATACATCTCAATTCCTAAGAAAATTGTAAACTAACCCCCATGGACTATGTGAGGGTGCAATCATCTCCTAAAATATATAAAATTATATGCAACTTCAATAATTGAAAAAAAATCTGATTTTTTAACACATGTTTAATAAGAAATAAATAAATGTATATAATAATCAACCACCCTTTTCTAAGGGTGAAACCACCCTTATCAATAGGATAAATTGAATTAAATGCTAGCTTTTTTAAAAAAGTCTTAACTTCGTATTTTTGTTAAATATAAGAATTTGATTTTCGAGTTCACTTTTAACCAAAATGAACTCGAAAATCTATTACCCAGCTTAATACTTGATGAAAAAATACGAATTTTTCCTATTGATAAGGGAGGTTTCACCCTTAGATAAGGGTGGTTGAATATCATATACATTTATTTCTTATTAGACATTACCTGAAAAACCGATTTCTTGCCATTTTTAAAGTGGCATATGATTTTATATGTTTTAGGGGATGATTGCACCCCTATATAGTCCATGGATGTTCGTTTACAACCTTTTCAGGAATGAAGATGTATTATTACATTTTTTTAAGGTCCATTCGAAACAAAAATCGCAGGAAGAATAACTTTTAATACCACTGCTATTTTCGCAGTTCTTCAGACTTGGCAACTTTCCAACCCCTAAATAGGGGTGATTTTTGAAAATTTGCATAAAACGAAAAACAATGCTCATCCTAATTTTTTTCGACAAGTAATTTGATATAAAATACATATTAGTATGTCTTTTCCCCACCTCTGAAAAAAACAGGCAGTTTTTGCAATCACTCTTTTAGTCAACCTAACTTTTCTTATCAAAAACTGTCAACAGCGTTTAAGTATGTTTGTAACCCTTTAATTGGGTCCACTTCAGTGAGGTGACAAATTTAATTAAAATAAGTCGTAGAGCTTTTGGTCATACTATGTCCACTAGCTGTAGTATAAACATGCCCATTGTTAATACAAACAAAACTAAGCAAACAATAAATGTTTAAAATCATTAAAATCAGCTAATATTTAGTGCTTCTTTTGCCACTTTTAGCTTCCAAAATGTAACACATAGGTAAGAAAAGTTGAAAAATAAAAGCAGTTTTCATAAAAATACTACTTAATTATTAATATATAAACTGGTACCTTTTAACCTAAAAATAGTACTTGTCGCTTTTTTAAACGGCAGTGTTCTTTAAGCTATACCGTCAACGGACAGGCAGACATGAGCTACATACGACTGCCACTACAACGGAAAGACGAAAAAATATTTCTCGCTTTTTAATTACACCCTAAGGAAAGTAAAAGTACGTTTATAATTATTTTATCAGTTAAGTTCGACCAGCATAATTAGTGGATCAGAGACACTAATTTAAATCCTTTTTATTAAATGTTTTACACGAAAAATACTAAAGCTTTATTAATCACACAAAGATTATGTGCCTAAAAATCTTTAAAATATAAATGTTTGTTTTTTTTATGCATTTAATAATATTTTTTGATTATCAAATGTAGGTATTATTTTTCATAACATCTTAATTTTAAAGAAAATAATAAAAATATACGTGTGTTTATATTTCTATTCCTTGTTTTATGTCACTTCACATTCAGTGTGACGTGCTCACGTATTTCATTTAAGAAGGCAAACTTGTAACCACACATAAAAAATTTAACAAAAAGCTGTCGAGATAATCAAGCTAGAAAAAAGCCGTCGCAACGAAAACGGAGACAAAAACCATTCATAACTCGAAAGATGAAAATGGAAGAGGCAGCGTGCAAAAGCAAGTCAACTTAGGAAAAGTTAGTTAGATAGTTGACAGTTCAGGGCGAGATTGAAATTTCGGAGGACAACCGTCCTAAGAGGCCAAATGTTACAGACAGCTGAAATAGTCGACTGCACAGTCGGGCCACATATGAACTGAGATGAAGCAAACGGAGCTAAATAATAACAATCCTGGAAACGACAGACTTGGACCACGCTCCTCCGAGACTGGATTAGGGACTTGAACTGAATAATCGTGTCTCCGACACATTCGCATCCGGACCTTCGGGGATTGTCCATAGGCTTTTTCGTGTTTTAGTCATAGGGTTTTACTACTGATAGAAAAAGGATGTGTTAAAGACGACACAACTCAATTTTACGGCCTGTTTTTTTCAAGACGTTTATACCGTAAATCCAGAAAGTTTTTCGCCTCGTTTTTTTGGTCCAAACGTTGTTTTACAAGAAGATTTATTACTTTTAATTTGGGTTTTAACTTTTGCGGCAAATTTATTGCGATCATAATAATAAATTATATTTATTTTTGACCCAAAATGCTAAGAAGTATTAAAACGCTGGCACAGAGAAGACCTTTAAAATAATTATATATGTGAAAAGAAATAATGAACGGATTTTTTAGATAAAATTAAATCCAAACAGTAAATGTAAAAAAATGCGTTATCGGTTTCTTCACTTTATTTTTTTTAGATAATGGGTTTAATTTTTGTCTAAAATAATAAAAATAATAACCTGTCCCCCATTTTAAGTATAATTGGGTATCTAAAAAAATCACAACGTGATTTCCTTTTTCAAAGACCTTTAAAAGGGCATACAATGTATATGTTATAATATGTTTAAAAATTTTCCCGCCCGTACACGAAATAATTTTAAAAGTAACAGTTTTTTTTTGTAAAAAAATGATTAAATTTATATATTACATAAAAACAAAAGATTGCCAATTTTCCTTAGGTAACTATTAAATACCCCATACCCAATTTAAATTCCGTATCTTATTTCGCTTAGTAGTTATAGAGTTATCAGGCACACAGACAGATCAAGAGACAAAGGGAAGTTCGGAGCTTCTTTAGATGGGATGTGAGGAAATGAATAAGAGTGACACTTTGTGTTGCTCTATTGGGAGCTAATGAGAAAGGAATTTTATTGGTTAATTTCTTAGAGCAAATTCCGTAAAAAACCTATAACAAAAAGACAGGTTTCCTACAGCTTGCCAGTGTACTAAAAAAAACAGCTTTCTTGTAGAGTGCTTTTCGAGGAAAGTAAAAATGGGGGGTGTTGACTATTTACAGAGAAAAACCGTTAACCACTATTCTGTTTCAATAACCCATCTAAGTTTCTTAATTTTTAAATGTTGTTGGCATAGTTTATTCTGATAATTATATTTTTGTCATTTCATAATGAAATTTTGTATTAATATTTTTTTTTCTTTTTAACAAATGTATTATTATTTTCAAAATAAAAACTGACAACATTTAAAGTAATTAAAAGTACTAAGCCAATGAAGTTGGCAAAAGTTTTTTGCTACTTTTTTACCTTGGGACGGTCCACGAAGGCAAAAAGCTTACCGTAAGTATCTTAAGTAAAGTTAGGGGAAATTTGGGGAAAAAGAAATGATCTTTACAGGCAGTAGGTTCCACAGCCTGGAAATTTTAAGGATGGGCGAACGAACAAAGTAAGAAGTTTAGGGCCTGTTTAGTTAGACTATGAAGGGATGCAAGGCACCTTATATTACTCTGTTGAAGGCCGCTAGGGGAGCCATCATATTGGCAAATTTCTTGAAATAGTAGTAAAAATACTAAGAAAAAAGCGAAAAATCTCCACAGCTCATCGGTGAGCAAGAGAAGGAAGTACTGTACTTCTAGAGACATATAAATCACAGCAAATCTATAGAGTTCTGACTCTTAACTTTACCTAAATGGGTGATGCAAAAATGTAGCGTCTTGTTTTATTAAAAGCTGGTATAGAAGAATTTTATGGCAATTTTTCATAGCAGGAGAAAAGTAGAAAAAAAGTATATTTGTTAGAATAAACCACATAGCGAATTGCTTTCCTTTGGATAAAGTTAAAAATGTTTTGGTAAAAAAAGCTGATTTTTACGAACGGAAACAAAATTTCATTTTAATTTGTATATCAGTCATAATAATTTAATAAAATTTTAATAACAATATACCCTCATATCCAAAGCAATTGTTATAGTTGTTATAGTATATTAATTATTTGATAACCTAAGCGCAAACAATGTTCTTAAATATTTAAACGTGAACTCTACTCACACGTTAAGTCTCTATGTATTACACGTATCAGCCTACTGTTATTTACAGGATTTAAATTTATGGTAATTCAATTGTGTTTAGACGTAATTACCCCCAACACTTCCCCTCAACCAAATCCGTCTTTGCGAATTAGCGAAGCAAATTCATTATAATGATTACACAAAGTGGATTTTGGGCCCTCGCAAGTTTAAGTAGAGCCAAAACTTATTTAATTAATTACAAGTTTTACTAACCTCTGTTAAAGGTTTACAAAGGGGACGCCTCGAAACTCAAAAGAAATCTATCCCTAAGAACTTTGTCCGTGGTTAAACTCCTTTAAACTCAAGCTTTAAACAATTTCGTACAAAAACTAAAAATTTGTTTATTTTACTCGATAAACTATGTTGCCTTCTTAACCAAAAACTATTATAAGTTTATTTCAATATTTAAGTTTATGTTGATAATCAAAAACTTAATTGAAAGTTATAACCTCTTTTAAATTGTTAGACGCTTTTTTATAGAGTATTATTATGTTCAAGGCTTTGCTGATGGACTTGGGTATCTAAACTATTTATCCTTTTGTCGTCATATCTTACTTGAAAGCTGCCCCCAGATCAAATAATTATTGCCATAACTTTTAACAGAATCTCAGCAAAAACGTCATTAGCGAAAAGTGCTTCTTGACTTTCTTTATAATACATTTTGAGTATTTCAAGTCAGGCTTCACCTGACAAAATTTTTCTCATCTTTCGGGATCGGTGGTTTTATAAAAGTAGGCATGTTCTTTGTTTTGTACTGTTTCTATAAATATTTTTTAAACAGTTTAGCATAAGGTACATGGCTACCAACTCTGTTTCTGTATCACGTATTAATAGACTGCCCCTTACTTTTCGTAAGACATAAACAATACGTTGATAGTTTAGCTTTATACGTACCTAGACTCAATAAAAAAGACAAGACCCAACATTATTAAAAAGCTAAAATTCTAAATTATCTTAGAACGAGAAAAACAATTATTTGATTTGTTTATTCAATTTTAAGTTTTTTTTTGTTTTTAGATAATTTTAAACTATTTACTAATTATAATTCAACAGTAAAAAACATACACATTTTGAAATTCTAAAGATGTAGATACTCCGTTACCAAAAAAAAAAAAACTACCTAAAGCTAGTGGTTACTCATGAAATTTCATCCTTTTCAATTTTTTTTCAGATGAAATTACTGCCTAAAGGATTTTCTTTATAAATTTTATAGCATCAAATTACTGCTCTAGTTTTATATTTATTAAATAAAAAGATTATCTGGCAAGATTTTCTGACCGCCAAAAGAAGTATTTTACTGAATTATTTCGATGAAGATTTTATTTTATTACGAGGGACGCCGTTATCTTTCCAATTTATATCAGAAATAATAATTTTGAGTCATACGATAAACTTGCATATATTTTTTCGGGATGCTCTTTGTAATAAACGCAATGAACTTGCTGCTTGCTGAAACAAAGTAAGATAAATAATTTATGCCATAATGTCATTACCCTCAGAGTCTCCATAATTTTTAAAGTAAAATTTAAATAATTTTACATTTAATTATTATTTACATGTTAAATTTTCGTATCTTAAGAACGGTAATCAATTAGTCACCCAAACGTTGACAACGTTATTTATTTAAAATTATTTTTCGGTCCTTTTTACCAATAAAAAAATTTTTTTTTTATAAATATATATAAATATATATATATATATATATATATATATATATATATAATATATATAATATATAATATATAAAAAAAAAAAAAAAAAAAAAAATATATAATAAAATTTATATTTTTATATATATAAATTTTAAAATTATATATTTTTTTAAAAAATTTTCGGGTGATGACTTTAGTTAAAAAAAAAACTGAAACCAGGGGTGGGAAATGCGGTCAATGAAGGCCTAAGTAAACTCTTTATTGAAAAGCGACCCGGAAAATTTTTTCCCATCATCAGGACAATTAAAAATAAAAGAAAATGATTCAGTTAGTGAAACCAAACAAAAATAATTTCTTTACAAAGTTCTTACCATATGTGAGTTGAAAACATGAAACAGGTTTAATAGCAATGAAGAACAAAACTTCATTCCATTCCTCTTTAAACTACATTGATTTTAACTTAGTTTTTAGCACGGGGATCGTTGCCACCGGTTACTAACAAGACTTTAGGAGGAAAGAAATATAATAAAAAGCAAAAAAAATTTTTATAGTTAAAAACTTACAAAAAACAAGTATGTTTAAAAAACTTAACGACCAATGAGCGCGTCAGTTGAACAAGAAGTAAGAAATTTGATATAATGATTTTAAAAACTTTGGATTTTCCATTTTTAAGTTTTGGGGACATCACAGGCCGCATCTTGCATAACTGACAGAGCCATCTGTCGTGGTGCCTAGGTAATTATTTATACACTGCTCACAATTAAGGTAATTATTTATACACTGCTCACAATTAAGAGTTTGCAGATACATTATTGTTTTTAAAAATGAATACCATTTACAAAGGTTTAAAATTAATAGATTGTAATATGTATGTACCTACAAAATGCAAAGTTTTAGATGCTTTTATTGAATCTAACGAAATATTGTTATTGTTTTTTTGAGAGAGAATATAATTATAATGGAGCAAGATTTTATATCACCCCTTTTTTTTCATAGATTTTGGTTGTAAGTAAATATGTACCATTTTCTAAAAGTTCTTTTGTACAATTGTCAGCTCTACTAAAAATTGATTCTGCCAGTTCATAGCGTGTCCAGCAGTGTTTACATGTTGAGAGAGTGCACAAGAAAGAACACCTCTTCTGGCGTCACTTTTATGAGAAGTGATACGACCAAAATTTTTATTTCCATGTATGTCCATGTAGGGATCACATTCACGGCATGGAATTTGATACACTACGTTATAAGATTCTTTGTTATCTATTGGAGTTTTAGTTTTAGTAAATAAAAAGGAAAACCCGTTTTGAGGCATTTTTTGCTATTTTAATGTCATTATTATTAAAGAGTTTTATAAGTTTAGGTGTTAAACCCCTATATATGGAATAGAACAAAAGAGGCATTCCTGGTTCTTGAGAAAATTCACCATGAATTGAATTTTGTGTTAGACTCTGTCTTGGTATGCAAGGAAAGTGGTTGACTTAATCTTATGGGTAAATTTTCTGGCAATTTGTATTGTGTGCTATATAAAATTTATTTATAATATGTTTTGGGTAGGAATTCTTTTGCAAGAATATTTTCCAATTGTTTTAGTGCCTTTTCTCTGTAATCGGGATGTGACAAGAAAAAAAGCTGTCTTTTCATCGCTAAGATAAGATTGATCTTCATGTTTGTTGGATGATAAGAGTGGTAGCTTGAACCCGTTAGAACAGTAAGGTTTTCAACCGGTTGTTTTAAGAGTACCTTGTGGGTCACGTACAACAAGCATATCAAAAAAGGTAGGCTGTTGTTAACCTCATGCTCCACGGTAAATTGAAGATCTTGGCAACGATCCACGTGCTAAAAACTAAGTTAAAGTCAATGTAGTTTAAAGAGGAATGTGAATGAAGTTTTGTTCTTCATTGCTATTAAACCTGTTTCATGTTTTCAACTCACATATGGTAAGAACTTTGTAAAAAGAGAATTATTTTTGTTGGTTTCACTAACAAGAATCATTTTCTTTAGTTTTAGATTGTCCTATGATGGGAAAAAGTTTTTCCGAAAGCTCGACTTTTTCAATAAAGAGTTAATTACTTAAAGTGGCCTTTCAATTGACTGCATTTCCACTACCTGTTTCAGATATATATATATATATATATATATATATATATATATATATATATATATATATATATATATATATATATATATATATATATATATATATTATATATATATAATATTTATAAATATTATAAAATTTATATTTATAATTATTAATATTAATTTTTTAATTTTAAAATTATTTATTTTTTTTTGCACAAAAACCAATAAAGAATCATAGAAAAAAAATCTTTGAAAAATCGCAATAAAAAGTTTTATATTGCTACTCATAAAATGGACTATTTGAGATTATTTCAGTGTTTTATACTTAATTAGATAATCAATTGAAAAGGAGAAATAAAATTTTATAAGACTTAATTTTTGTTCCAAAAGAATATTTATATATATATATATATATATATATATATATATATATATATATATATATATATATATATAAAATATATATATATATATATATATATATATATATATATATATAAAAAAAACAGGGTGATTCATGAGGAAAATGTCAATACTTTATGTACGTAGTCAGGGTCCAAAATAAACATAAAAGCCTATACAAATATGGTCCCAGCCTTGTTTTTGAAATACAGGGAAAATTTTATTTAATTTTTCTATTTTTTAAATAAAATCTAGATAATGTAAATATTAAAGTAAAAATTGTATTTGGAGGTTTTTTGGCAGAGGTTTCGAATCTAATCTTATTAGGGTTTACTTGTGGGAGAAGCCACCGACACGTTTTTTTTACTATTTTGAACAATCACAACTTTTGGTACGGCCTTGTATTATATTTTTAAATTAAATCATTGTTCGTCATTTTTACGTCAAAAGGTATACTTGTTAAAAGTTGATATGAAAAACTCAATATTTGATTTAAAAATTCAACGCATCTGATTTTATTATAGAAAAATTAAAAAAAAATAAAAAAATATATAATTAAACAATATAAATTTTAATTTTCATAATTATTTTATAATTATGCCCCGGCAAAATATAAGATAGGTTCTATAATTTTTTAAAATTTTACCTACTTCCTACACACACATC
The DNA here is from genome assembly GCA_019359885.1 of Listronotus oregonensis. Lineage (NCBI taxonomy): Eukaryota > Metazoa > Arthropoda > Insecta > Coleoptera > Curculionidae > Listronotus > Listronotus oregonensis. The sequence continues at coordinate 104,326 of JAHBCN010002178.1, forward strand.
TTTGGACCCATATTTGTATGGATTTTTTGTTTATTTTTGGACCCTGGCTACGTAAATTGAAATTTACATTTCCTATGAATATTTTAATATATATATATATATAATATTATATATATATAAAATATATATATATATATATATATATATATATATATATAGATATATATATATATATATATATATATATATATATATATATATATATATATATATATATATACAGGGTGGCCCAAAAAAGAAAGTACATATCAAAGTTATATTTTCCCATGGAACACCCCATATTTTTTTTTTTTAGATACTTGGCCCCAAAAAAAAGGTAATTTTAAAACCTATACCAAAACTGACCTTTCTGGAAATTTAGAGAAATAAAAATACAGACCATATTTTAAAAATTGTTTATATATACATATTGTTACAACATATAAGGAGCTTTCTCCAATTAAATTTACTGCTTAGCTAAGGGTTTGTTAACTATTACATAAAAGTTTTTAATTTTAATATTATACAGAGTGGTGAAAAAATTGCCCCAAAGTTTGGGCATACATTTTATTAAATAATTCCTAAAGTTAAATTTGGGAACAACTGTATTTTTAATTTGGGTTTTTTTACCCAAAACCAGAACCCTTTAAAACAGTATTAGGGGGTTTCCAAACCCATCTCTACTGCTTTTTATGCAAAAGACGTTTTTATATTTGTCTTATGAATAATTTTTGTATCTTATAAATGGAACACCCTGTACAGTATAGGATGACGCCCCCCTTAGAATACGTTTGGGCATATATTTTTGATGCGAAAAACCCCCTTTTTGACACTTTTCCGATTAAAAACATTTCATCTTTTATTTTTTAAATAATTAAAATGTAACAATCATTTAAAAACGATTATAATTTTAAACTAGCTTAATCAATGATAATCGTTTGATTAACAAGTGTCACTGTCAAATATTTTTTTTTTGCAAGTAATAATTTAAAGTCATTTAGGTCAAAGCCGACTATTATTGAAAAATATAAATATATCGTACATTTGGTGACAGTTATATTGAAATGTATGTTTTTATTGAGCCCATTATAATTTTTTATTTTGGTTTAATTTACCATAAAGTACAATAAATTTTCTGATAAACAAGGCATTTTTAAATATTTCGTCCCAACAATTAAGATAGTTGTACCTTTTTATTTATTTTGATCCTTATTTTTTAGAATGCTTTAATATTTTAGAAATTGCAATAAATTGGAGTTTTTACTTTGCCTGCATTCCACATCTTATTTTCAGAAATTTAAACTTGTGCTTTTAGGAATCGACGTTATCCTTAATAAAAAAGGGTTTTTTTAAATTTCAGTACAGGGGGTTCCATTTTTAAGATAAATAAATTATTCATAAGTCAAATATAAAAACGTCTTTTGCATAAAAGCAGAAGAGATAGGTATACGAAACCCTTTATAGTTTTAAAGGGAATTGTTCCCGTGTCAAAAGAGGCCACTAAATACAGGGTGTTTTATTTAACTTAGGGAGTTATTTTTAAAATAATGTATGTCCAAACTTTGAGGCATTTTTTTTGCCACTCTGTATAATATTGAGATAAAACTTCTATGTAATAGTTAACTTAAACCCCCTTTGCTACAGGAATTTAATTAGGAGCAGCTCCCTTATATGTTACAGGGTGTAAACAATTTTTTTAAAAATTCTGTATTTTTTAAATTTCTCTAAGTTTCAGAACGGTCAGTTTTAGGTATAGGAATTATAACAATAACTCACCTTTATTTGGTCTATAGTATCTAAAAATAAGAAAATATGGGGGGTTTCATAAGAAAAAATATAACTTTGATATGTACTTTTTGTCACCCTGTATATTTCAAAATAATTTTAAAACATGTTTCCCACAGACCAACAATGACTGTGCTAAAAGTTTGTTCCCAAATCTTTTCATTTCTCCTAGAAAAACGAGGGGGAATGGGGGGTCATTGTATATAGAAGTATATATATATATATAAGAAAAAAAGAAAGAGAAAGAAAAAAAGATATATATATATATAAAACATATATACATATATATATATAAATGTATATATATATTTAAATATATATATTTAAGTATATATATATATATATATATATATATATATATATATATATATATATATATATATATATATATATATTTTTCGGAAAGTGGAATGCTCACAGCACCAGGTTCAGTAGGGAACGAGACCAAGCATATTTTAAATTTTTTTTCATAAAACGTTTTGAAAAAATTTAAAATACCAAAAATTTTTTAATATAGACGTTTATTGATACGGGATCAACCCGAAAAAAAATTTTTCCCAAAAATAACCAAATTTTCATGGTCTGGAAAAGTCTGTTTAAAAAAATAAACACCTTTTTTCAGAGAAAAATTTTGTATATATATATATATATATATATATATATATATATATATATATATATATATATATATATATATATATATATATATATATATATATATATATATATATATATATATATATATATATCCAGTTCAATAAACGTCTACATTAAAACTTTTTTTAGTATTTTGACTTTCTGTTTGACAAGGCAGTATACCTGACATATAAAAAAATATTTAAGAATATGCTTGGTCTCGAACCAAAATCTACTGAGCCTAGTGCTGTGAGCATTCCACTACCGAGAAGTAATACCTATTGTTATTTAACAACATATTTAAAAAGAATTTATGAAATAATATTCACTTTTAATGAGAGGTTATTAAGGTAAATTCGTATTTTCAGGGCAAGTTTATGCTGGTTTTTATTTTATACTTCAATTTACAGTAATTTATAAAAAGTGATTGATGTCATTTATAGATAAAAGCGTAGTTTAAAAAGTTTTTATTGGTAATTTTTACCAGCAAAATAATACCAGCTAATCTAATATTTATTAGATAAACAGGTTATGAAGGTAAATGCCGTAAAACATAGATATAACATTTATTGACTTGCACATAAAGCTAGAAAATGGGCCATTAAAATTTTATTAGGCGAAATGGTGGTGGAAATATAACAGGACAAACGTCAAAAGATAAATTATCATAAAATTTCTCCTTACCTTAAAGCCAAGGAAAGAGTTTGAAACCCACAGTAGTCCAGTAAATTAACAATATAAATGCTGAAAGCAATTGTTTGAACAAATAAATAACCAGATATTTAAAGTATAACAAAATAGTAAAAGAACAAGTTTTCTACAAGATATTTTTAAAAATCTTTATTTTTTTATAAATAATAACAAACTAAAAAGATAATTGTAACCTGGATGGGCCTACCTAAATATTGATTTTCCTATATAACATTGCTAAGAAAAGTTATACCCCATACAGCCATGGGTAAATAACTTTTTTATTAAGATTTTATTCCAAACTAAAATGATAATTTATACTCTGATTACCACTTTCCTCTAATTAAATATTTTTAGTTTTCCCTCTCTAAAAGAATTGAATGGTTCTAAGAAGAAATATTTGCTAAATGAATATCAAACAAAATGTTCAAGGAGGCGTGATAAAATAGAATGGTAATGAAATTTCGATTACTTTGAGCAAACGCTATCAAGCTTTGTGAAGCTGGGTTTGAAATCTGAAATGCAATTTATATTACTAAAATTTAACCCAGAATGGCATGTAACTATAGTTCGGTGATTTCGACAACAGGTGGTTTAATACTGGTCTTTTATTTTCATCCTAAATTTGGGATATTTTACAAAATGTTAATATGCATTGTCTATAAAATAGGAACTTTTGGGCTGGTATTACACAAGACATTGTACAAATTGACTTTTAAATTATTGCCTCGTGTAAGCACAGTAATTTTAACACAGGTTATTGTCACAATTTATTGTCAGTATAAAAAATATTTTTTACTTTTTTTTTATAAACCTATACAACCAGACATACGGCCGAGTGATGATCGCATTGTTAAAGTTAGCATCTCTGAAGATGGAATTGTCCCTACCTCCAAAGGAAAAGCGGAACTATTTGCTAAACAATTTGCTGCTAATTCTACGCTTGATCCTCCTATTAATCTTCCTCTTCCAACAGTTGTCCCTGTTTCTCATAAAATGTCCGATATAATTTTTAAAGTCAAACAGATCAAGCGTATTCTTTCTTCTCTTAATACTAAAAAATCGTCTGGGCTGGATGGCATACCAGCAATCGTCTTAAAAAAATGTGCTCCCGAGCTTCCCATCTTAACCGCCTCTTTCGAACTCTTACGATGGGCATTTTCCCGGAGAGTTGGAAAGCGCACGTGTGCAACCTGCCCCCAAAAAGGATCAAAAATCTCCTTCTAACTATGCCTATATTCTCTTTTTCAGTTGTTTCAAAGTAATGAAAAATTCGTTAATTCCCAAACTTAAAGTATCTGGAAAACAAAGATCTTACATGAAGAAATATGGATTTCACATTGATCCACAGCCGAGCTTTCCTTTGTTCACACAACGGAACAAGTCCCTTGAGTTTCGGGAATCCCAGATCGTTTTCTTGACATATCCAAAGCTTTCGATGGTCTGGCAGGGAAAATTTTGGTCTTCCACCTAAGCTTTGCTCTTGGCTTTCCAGTTTCCTTTTCTAATCGACGTATATCAGTTAGTGAGATGGTCATTCCCCCAGCTTCTACCTTAATGCTGGGGTGCCCCAGGGCCGTGCTGGCACCCACGTGTTTCTTCTCACATTAACGATCTTCTTTCCACAATCAATCCCATTCATAGTTTTGTTGACGATTCCCTCCACCTAGTATTAAATTTTTAAGCCACCGTGTAATTCTGATTTTGAAAACAACGCAGGTCAATGCAATATCTCTTTCAAAGACCTCAAACTTTTTCTTGGATTGGGGCGCCAAAAATTGTGTTCAGTTTAATGCCTCAAAAACAAGTCATGTTCGCTGTCGCGAAAAAGGTCTGCGAATGCTCTCCCTTATGAGCGGCCAAGTTCTGCGAACAAAGAGTCGTTTAATCTAGTCGGCGTTACTTTTGAGAATAACCTCAACGGCACAAACAATTTCATCCATAGCTTGGCAGCTTCAAAAAAGATTGGATTCCTCTTTCAGCCAGAAAATATTTCTCTTCTTCAATCTGTATACCCTGTATGTATCCCAAATCAGACCCTCTTTAGAATATTGTTCTCATGTCTGGGGAATGGCGTCCCCCACAACACTTACATTCTGGGACCCATTCAAAAAAGAGCTGTTCGTCTTATTAATGATCCAACGCTCCAGAAACTTCCTTTCTTTGCCCATCGTCGAGTGGGGGATCGTCGCTCTTCTATAGGTATTTTCACGGCTTCTGCTCAGAGGAATTGGCCAGTATTTTCCTTTCTGGCAGCTCCCAACAGAGCAACACGTAGTGCAACTTTTATGCATCCTTTTACAGTTCAGTTAGAGAGGCCCCGAACTTCCCGCTTTCTGTTCCTTTATTCCTAGAGTGTCAAGACTATGGAACCGCTGCCCGCAGAAGTTTTTCCTTCTCCCCCAATCTCCAAAATTTAAGTCCCGTGTGAACAAACTCCCCTCACCACACTGAAGACACCCACGGTACGTTAGTATTAGCATAGCCTGGACTGTCCCAGAAAAAAAAAAAAATGACTTAACAATAGGTTAAATTTAACAAATAATAAAAAATAAAAAAACTTGACAACGTAGCACATTTCAAAGCAACTGGATGACAATAAATAATTTAATTCGGAATTTTGGTTTAAAAATCAATTAAACATATAACAAAAATAATTACCTTGCACAGACTATGAAAAAAAAATAGATTTGGCACTCTAACAAAGTCATTTTATATATTTTCTTCAAAAACAAGCAGCACAATGGATAGCTTAAATGACCAATACTGCAAAACTTCTTCAAATTTGGTTTATTAACAGGTTCTTTGATATAACTCATGCTTATTATATTTTATTGATAAATTCAGTGATGAAATAGCTGCTTTGATTTTTGCTTTTAATAAAATAAGACGTTTTTTACTTTCAACAGAACAAGCAAAACTTTTATCAAATAATCTTTGTTTTTTATTATTCTTTTTATTTTTCTACTCTGCTACTCACGACATCTATACTTTATATTAGAAACGTAGTTACGAATATTGATCTACCATCCTAACTTCCTAAAATCTAGAGTGTCGACATTTTTACTCGAACCTGACTTATAAAATGTTTCTTTAACATTCAGATAATATTACCTCTAGGGTAGACAAAATACTAAAAAAAAAAAAGTCGACTACTCAGCACGTAGAGCAAGAAAGAAAAGTTGTACTCCTATTTTAGGAGTATGTACACCGCTGGGCATGCTGATTCGTCGGCATGCAAGATACCATTCTCCGCTATCAGCACCTAGAGCAAGAGAGAAATGTTGTACTCTTATTCTTATTTCTGTCTTAAGTACATTGTTTGCACAATCAAGTCGCAAGACTGCCTCTAGCAGTATATGCTCAAAGGTTGCGATGGATAACCTGAGTAGCTTTCTAGTAATATTTTTTTTCGCATGGTCTGCTTCAAAAAGTTTAACAATAAAAAATGGTAATCAATGTGCATGGCACTTTTCATCACAGAAACAGTGTGAAAACGCTTTTGAGCTACTCCTAACCCTATAAATGCTTGACTAGAAACTCACTCTAGCGTGCGTGTAAAAATTAATTTATGTATATGCCCTGTTTCTAAAATCAAGAACATCTTTTCATTGCAATGCAAAATTCTAAGATCAAATTTTACACCCTGGAGTGCGTTAGACTTGGAATTCGAATAAGGCATTGAGGCGAGTCGGAAATATACCACAGCGGTTTTTTTTAGTCCCGCATGTTATTGCTTTGGACACGAAGGTTAATTTTGTAAATTTATACATATATGAATACACAAATAAACATAAAATTATTTTAATTCGTTTGTTTTAAAAATAATAGATAAATAATAAACAGCAGAAAGTAATAAAATTCTTGTAAATAAATAGTTTTACTAATATTTATTAAATTAAAACAGAAATGTTTAAGGAAAAGGAAGCAAATGATTTGTCTATTCTAGATATAATACTACCTTAATTTATCAATAAAATGTAATAAGCATGAGTTATATTAAAGAACCCGTTAAAAAAGCAAATTTAAAGAAGTTCTGCAGTATTAGTCATTTAAGCTATCTATTGTACTGCTTGTTTTTAAAGAAAATATATAAAGTTCCTTTTTCCAAACATATTTTTTCATATTCTGTGCAAGGTAATTATTTTTTGTTGTTTGTTTAATTGGTTTTTTACGCAAAATCCCAAACTAAATTATTTGTTTTGACAAATGGTTAATATTTAAAAAGTTATGCCCTGTTGCCAAGGGTTTTCATTTTAACCCCTTTGTTAAATTTAACACATTGTTAAGTCCATTGCTAACTTTAACAACGCGATCATCACTCGGCCGATAGCCAGTAAATGTACATCTATTACAGAAAAAAGCCAATAAATGTACATCTAATACACAAAACAAGATCTTGCAAAAAAGTACGTACGTACATATTTATTGCCAGAGAAAGTCAAAAAATATATATAATATTTTGCGATTTAAGGCAGTATCAATATAATGAATATTGAGTGTTAAGCTTATCCCCGTGAAAAATGTCTTTGTTACATGTTTTTACGTCCAGGGAAGAACGAAAG